>JADBJO010000370.1:278972-316472 GCA_016801955.1 Conus betulinus | reverse complement strand
ATGTTTCCTGTTTTTTTTCACCTATTTCTGTTGGTATTCCCCGTTCTGTATCTTAAAACCATGAGAACTTGTTTGGCATTTACTATCAATTTGTTGGCAGTTCCTGTGTCTTTTTATTTTTATTTATTTACATATCAGTCCAATCTCTGTCTGTCTGTCTCTCTCTCTCTCTCTCTCTCTCTCTCTCTCTCTCTCTCTCTCTCCTTGTCTGTCTGTCTGTCTGTCTGTCTGTCTCTCTCTCTCTCTCTCTCTCTCTCTCTCTCTCTCTCTCTCTCTCTCTCTCAAGATGATTGAGGGACAAGGACAGAAATAAATCCTTCCGAAAAGTGACAGTCCAGCGATCGACCGACAGTGCTGATGTGCGAATCAGAGATCTAGTCCTGGAATTTACCAGTGCGGCTGTCTCTGGTGACAGCAAATGTGTCTTCTGGTATGTGAAGCAAGACGACAAAAACATGCTGACAGAAGAACTTGCTGAACTTGCCAGTCTACGTAAAGGCAAACGTGTTGTCAGTACACAACACGCCGAGGTCCAAGCACGTGCAGCACGGGAAATGGAGACGCTGCATGGCCTGATCCAGTTCTACCTGGGCTGACAGCCTGTGTTCACGACACTCGTATGACGGACTGTTGGGACAGACGCCAAGAGGGGGGAAAAAAAAAATTGTTTGCCATGGTTTCCATGTCGGACTCTCCGCGCTGCCTTGTTTAACTGTTTTGTTGTGTTATTGTTCATCGCGCCGTCTTGCTTACGAAGCTGTACCGATTTATAGCAGTAAGTCATATCAATATCAATATCAATCTCTCTCTCTCTCTCTCTCTCTCTCTCTGTCTGTCTGTCTGTCTGTCTCTCTCTCTCTCTCTCTCTCTCTCTCTCTCTCTCTCTCTCTCTCTCTCTCTCTCTCTAGTACGTCATCGTGTGTGTCTCTTTGTCTCTGTCTCTCTATGTCGCTATCGGCTTATCTGTCTGTCTGTCTGTCTGACTGACTACTTGTTTGTCTGACACACACGCTCTTTCTCATTCTCTCTCTCTCTCTCTCTCTCTCTCTCTCTCTCTCTCTCTCTCTCTCTCTCTCTCTCTGTTACACGCTCGCGCGTGCCAGTGCTTGTGTGTGTGTGTGTGTGTGTGTGTGTGTGTGTGTGTGTGTGTGTGTGTGTGTGTGTGTGTTCGCACGCACGCGCGATTGTATGTGTATGTACTAGTGTGTCTTGCTTCTGTTGCTGTTGCTGTTTTCTTGATTTTCTTATGATTTTGAGAGTTTTTATAAGCAGATACCACAAAAGCCAAAGTCCAGGCTGTTTGTATATCAAGGTATTCTTCATACTACGTATAAGGTATTACAAATGTTGAAAATCAGTATGTTTAGAAGGTCAAGGCACCTAAATTATAGCCAGATTTCTTAAAATAACTAATGGAATGACCAGGGACAAGTCGTTTGGATCATATGCACAGAGAAGAAGAGTGGGAGAGACAGACAGGCAGGCAGGCAAGCAGACAGACAGACAGACAGACAGACAGGAACAGAAATAGGGAGAATTTAAAAGGAGAAAGAGAGAGGGGAGAGAGAGAGAGAGAGAGAGAGAGAGAGAGGGAGAGAGAGAGAGAGGGAGAGAGAGAGAGGAGAGAGAGAGAGAGAGAGAGAGAGAGAGAGAGAGAGAGAGAGAGAGCTCTCAATGTAATGAACGAGAAAGGGAACACATTAGAGACCGTTTCCTTATAGATTGTGGTCGATGATTTCCCAGACATCCCAGACGACTGTCTTAAATTAATCACAAAGGATTCATTTGTCTGAAGAAAGAAACACATCTCTCGTCTCTCTCTCTCTCTCTCTCTCTCTCTCTCTCTCTCTCTCTCTCGCTCTCTCTCTCTCTCTCTCTCTCTCTCTCTCTCTCAGATTTGTATCTGTGTGCGTATTTGTGCTTGTGTGTGTGTGTGTGTGTGTGTGTGTGTGTGTGTGTGTGGGTGGATAGGGCAAATAGAAGTTATGATAATCAACAATAAAAGGAACGAATGTTTGAGCTACGTTGAAAACCCTTTGAAGAACACAAGCTAGGTAGGTTTCCGTTGATCTCCTAATAGATGCAGACTCCCACCGACTGACCGGGCAAAAGCATGTTGAACAAATAAGTAGAGAGGGGAAAATAAGTACGGCCAACATTTCCTACATCATTAAAACAATGACTAGTCAAAGAGGTTATAAAATAAAACAAAAAAAAAAACTCTGTGTAGGCAGGAAGGTGTGTATGTGTGTGTGTGTGTGTGTGTGTGTGTGTGTGTGTGTGTGTGTGTGTGTGTGTGTGTGTGTTTTGAATGAAAACATATATAGATGAGTTGTTTCATTTTTCCCTTTGTTGGAACACATACAAGTGTGATACCTTATGTGTGATACCTTATGTGTGATACCTTATGTGTTATGTGTGATACCTTATGTGCCTTATGTGCCAATGTGTTCAGATGAGGAAGGGGCGCGGGAAGGTAAGCGGGGTGGTGATTTTGGGAGAGGGAGATGGTGGGGGAGAAGATATCCAAGGGTTCCTTCAGGCAAGCCATAGACAACCGTTCACTCTTCATTTGGTGCGTTTTTAAAGCATATTAAACCAACTGTAGCATCAAAAGTGTGTGAAGGAAGCGACAAGAAGGAAGGGGTGGGGGTAACGGGGGAAGGGTAGGGTACAAACATGCCTGTAAGCAAAGTCGAACGGTAAGGTAATAATCCTCTGTTGACCGTCTCGTGTTGAAGTCCTCACATCAACAACTTTACGCAACAGGTAAAAGGACACAGTGGTTCATACTCAATCGCAGAAAAAAAAAGTTTACAGGGCTCGACAAATCACGTGGCCCAATACAGTATGTTAATACCTACCAACAAAAGAAACAGAGATGAATCCAAACAAATTTTAATTTTAGAAAAAAAAAATCCAATTTAGCTATTTTGTATTCACTAGTCCTTTTTTTTTAACTTCAAAACAAAGAAGGTAACTTGTGCGTTTAATTAAGGGCTTGAGTCAGAAAAAAAAAAAAAACTATTATCATCATATGTCGCTCTTTTCTTTTTTGGCTTCACCACGAATAGTAACTCGCTTTAATTAGTCCACACTCTGAGGTGAAGTTTGACTTTCAGCTGGCCGGTGTATCGGTTGGTTGTTTGGCGCTGAAATGTGGCACTGTGTCCACACTGTGGGGATCAATGGCGGGACTGTTCTCAGCTGTCCGTCCACACCCTCACTGGAGAACGACGGACGACAGCCGGTATCAGACACAGCGTGTCCTTGGAGGAGCAACGAAAAGAACCTTGTTCAGAAGTTGTAAGGAAGGTCAAAGACAGTAACCATGTCGGGTGGTATACCCTTCTTTTCGTTTTTTTCCCGTAAGTGGGATGAAGTGGACATACCGCAGACAGGCAGGCAGGCAGAGGAGAGAGAGAGAGAGAGAGAGAGAGAGGAGAGGGGAGAGGAGAGTATGGGTATTTCTGTTGGTCCTGGGGGAATTCCGTTTCAGCGAAAAGTTTGCAGACTTGGGCAGTCTCAAATTATCAGCGACAGGTCTGTGTTTCAGAAATGGGAGAGCACATGGGGTTAATAGATGCTTGCACTGGAGAGAGAGAGAGAGAGAGAGAGAGAGAGAGAGAGAGAGAGAGAGAGAGAGAGAGAGAGAGAGAGAGAGAGAGAGACAGACAGACAGAGACAGACAGACAGACAGACAGACAGACAGGCAGACAGACAGACAGACAGAGGTACATTTATTTTGTCGTTGTTAGTATCGTTTTTGTTGTTTCATGGATGTTTTTATCATAGTTCAGCTTAGGGCTGTCAGATTCATACAGGAGAAAGATCACATCCCGATAAAAGGCAACAAAACAATCAATAACGTAGTATCTAAACTGTTGGCATCCATAAGGTGGATAAGATCTAGCAATGGTGGCAGCGGCAGTCGGACGGACTTGCGGAAAAAAAACGGACAGAAAGACACACAGACACACAGAGATAAGGTCAAGTCAATGTGCAAAACAGAGAGATTCCATTTGCCTTCACTACATCTGATAATTTTCAGCAGAACTCCTCTGTACATTTCGCAGTTAATAACATTTCTGGATAATTGATCAGATAAGATTGAAAAGATGGCTTTCTTTACTTTCTTTACTTGCAGAAACTTTGTCATTGGTTTTCTATGCATCGTATTTCCATTGAAACTCGAAATTGTGTGTGTGTGTGTGTGTGTGTGTGTGTGTGTGTGTGTGTGTGTGTGTGTGTGTGTGTGTCCCTACGTCTGTCTACCCAGAACTGGCGTTACAACAAACCATCACGTTAGTTTAGCATCAGCACTAGGTCTCCTCTGATGGGTGACCCCATGACAACTACACACATGCGTATGCACAGACCAAGCATGGGGAATTGAGAATAATGCTGCGGCATCATAAGAAGAGAGAGTTATAATGTGATAACAAACTTCAGTGACAACATAAGGCGTTTGGAAGAGGTCCAAAGTGAGAATTGTATTCCGGGGAAGAAAAGGAATAAAACAAATTAGAAAGACAACCCCCAAAGTTTTGTAGCGCAAGACTCCTGACGGTTTTTGCGCAATTTGGTTTGGGAAAAGGGAGCTTAGATCTCTCTCTCTCTCTCTCTCTCTCTCTCTCTCTCTCTCTCTCTCTCTCTATATCTATATCTCCCTCTCTCTCTCTATCTATATATCTATCTATATAATATCTATATATTATCTATATATATATATCTAGAGAGAGAGAGAGGATATATAGAGAGAGAGAGAGAGAGAGAGAGAGATACACATGAGTATATATAGATACACACACACACACACACACACACACACACACACACACACACAGACACAGAGAGATATATGTATGTATGTAGTGTCTCAGAAATTAAGAGACAGAAAGAGAGTGTGTCTGTGTGTGCATGCAAGCATGCATGCATGCATGGATGTGTGTGTGCGCGCGCGCGCGCGCGCGCGCGTGTGTGTGTGTGTGTGTGTGTGTGTGTGTGTGTGTGATGATGTAAAGAGAGAGAGAGAGAGAGAGAGAGAGATATTGCAGAACAATCAGAGTGAGGCAGAGAGACAGACCAACAGACAGAAAGACAGACAGAGATTCCACCTAAATCTGTATCAGATGAATGTGAGCTGGTCTACACACATTCGGCAATTCTTAATACTTCAAACTTATAGATCAAACCTCCTCTAAGGAGATGTGCTTTTGTCTCACAATGCCCAGGTGATTGCAAAAGCAATCCAAACAATAGTCATTAGCTTTCTTTGACTCTCTCTCTCTCTGCTCTCTCTCTCTCTCTCTCTCTCTCTCTCTCTCTCTCTCTCAGCAAAAGCAAAACAAACAATGGTCATTAGCTTTCTTCGACTCTCTCTCTCTCTTTCTCTCTCTCTCTCTCTCTCTCTCTCTCTCTCTCTCTCTCTCTCTCTCTCTCTTCGCTCGCTCGCTCGCTCGCCTGCTCTGCTCGCTCTCCCTGTCTCTTGTACTCTCTTGAATTCTTCCAGCAGGTCTACCACTTTAATTGCCCAAGGATCTCATATGAATTGTCGCATGCATGTGATCCGTCATGTATTAGCTGCAAACAGCTGAGGAAACTTGAAGACTCCTTTCGGTCAAAACTGTCAACATACCTGTCCCTCGTTCCCTTCTTCTTCCCCTCCCTTACTCCTCTCCAGCCCGTTTTGTAGCCCGCCCTTACCTACCAACGTTCCATTTCATACCCTTGCACCTCTCCCCTCAGATCTCTGAATGACCGTGAATTTAGCTTACCATTGTCAACTAGGACAGTAGAATGCTGGTGCAGTTGGCTGTTCATATGTCGGAAGAGTGGGAGAACGCATATTAAATGAGAAAAAAAAAACTGCTCTAATTTGCTATAACCACAACATAAACTTGGTCACAAATCATGTCCAAGCGTGACGTTAGGTCACCCTGAGTTGGAATAGAGATGCACATCTGAACGTTGTCACATTTCGGGCTATGCGGTCTGGCCTGGCCATTTCTCCCACCCTGCTTATTCTGCTTCCTCCAAACGCGGCAACACTCAGATTTGTCCTGTCGCAGCCTCAACATCAGAAATCCACAAGGAACTATCAATATCAGGTCGTTCTGAGGCAACCCATCGTAGGAGACCCTGCACTGCCGCTGGATCATACAGTGATGTTTAGTGGAGACCGTACCGATCCCAGATAAGCAGCGTACCACCCACTAAGCTCCGTACAGATGACGATCCTTGTTAGTCGAGGAGCCAGTAGTCAGTGGTGTCTGTTCTGATTCAACATACACAGGACACTACTCACTAAGTCCCATACCACCTATGATAATTGCTTTATCCCAGAATCGAAAAGAATGTACATGGTAAGTGCTGAACATGAGAAATTCAGAAAACTGGTCAACGAATAAGAACGAATTGTGTGCAAGCGTGATTCGTGAAGGATATTTATCTGAGGTGCGGGACCTATCCTCCGCAGTCTGCTCACACGCTCTGCACTGCAAATCTACGGATGATGATTTTGTTTAATCACAGTCTGAGTGTCGACGGGATTGCCAATTTCTCACATTGAGTGATTTTCACACTTGCAAAAATGTACCTTTGGCTGTCTTTCACTCGTTTTATCTCCTTCGGAGAAATCCTAATTGTAGTAACCAAACACACGAAAACAAAATATGAGGTTCACGCTGTTAAGTGTAAATGGTGTGCTATTAAAAATCTCATTGTAACAATCAAACACACGAAAACAAAATGTCAGGTCGACGGTGCTTAGTCTGAAATTGTGCGCGGTTCAAATCCCAGTGTAGAAATCAAACACACGAAAACAAAATACTAGGTCCATGCTACTTAGTCTAAAATGGTGTGCTGTTAAAAATCTCATTGTAGCAACCACGCACACGAAAATAAGGTATTAGTTCGATGGTGCCTAGTTTGAAATAGTCGCGGTTTAAAATATTTGCAGTGGCAGAGGGTTCACGAAGGCTGACAGTGAGTGGTGAGGGAGGAAATAGAAGTAGAGACGCTCATTTCTTCCAGACATTTCATTTTCAGGGGACGTCTCTTAAAAGCCGACTTACGTGGGGTTAATGAAATTACACAGATGAGCTCGTAACTTGGAAAACAAAGTGTGTTGTGTGTGTGTGTGTGTGTGTGTGTGTGTGTGTGTGTGTGTGTACGCGCGCGCGCGCATGTGTGTGTGTGTGTGTGTGTGTGTGTGTGCGTGTGGTGTGCGTGTGTGTGTGTGTGTGTGTGTGTGTGTGTGTGTGTGTGTGTGTGTGTACGCGCGTGTGTGTGTGTGTGTGTGTGTGTGTGTGTGCGTGTGTGTGTGTGTGTGTGTGTGTGTGTGTGTGTGTGTGTGTGTGTGTGTGTGTGTGTGTGTGTGTGTGTGTGTGTGTGTGTGTGTGTGTGTGTGTGTGTGTGTGTGTGTGTGTGTGTGTGTGTGTGTGTGTGTGTGTGTGTGTGTGTGTGTGTGTGTGTGTGTGTGTGTGTGTGTGTGTGTGTGTGTGTGTGTGTGTGTGTGTGAGCAGATGGATAGATAGATAGGCAGACAGATCGATAATACTTGTAGAAAATCCAAGCCAAAACACTGGACACCACTCAACACACTTGAAGGGGCTCCCAGGTTTAATGCAGGACACGCAAGAATAGAAGTGATAAGAAAACAAGGGCCAAAAAACCTGAAATTGGGATTTTCCGAAGAATTCATTGATTCTCCTGGATTTTTATCCCTAGTTACTGCCCCTATTTCCGCCTTTACTTTTGTATTACCTTCTTCAAAAGTCTTAATTTTCACCATCACTGGGTGCTCTTTTTTCTGGGGAAACTATCACGTCGGCAGTGGGGTCATCTCGTATTTTAAGTTTTTTTTTGTTTGCTTACATGGAAGGGGTTTGTTCTCATTCAGCAGGTAACGTCAATCCAGTATCAATCCCCGAGAGCTTTTCATGAAGTGAAACAGCTGTTGCTCGTTGGTCTTGCTGTCATTCACTGGGAGGAAGTTAGAGAGAGGGGAAAAACTGTTAAGTCTCTCTCTCTCTCTCTCTCTCTCTCTCTCTCTCTCTCTCTCTCTCTGTCTCTGAACTTGTTTCTCTAAACGCCTGAGTTTAACTTTGCCTGTAAAGACCTTGTTGGCAGGGCAAAGAATACTTTGTTACATATCTTGAAGAGATTGAATGCATTGAATAACGATCTCTTGACTTTTTTGAAAATATTTGACAAATTTCATAAATACAACTGTTCCTGTATGGGGCTAAGATTTGTAAACTGGATATATGCCGTTGTACATTGTGAAACTGTGCATCTGTTAACCTTGAACAGATTTCTGGACATGCGCATTTCTAATGATTTAGTCTACATCCAAACTAACAGCTACCCACTGTATACATCTGTGTGTTTTTTTTTCGCTACTGGTTAAAATTCTACGTACTGAACTTTGGAGATTACGTCGCAAATCCTGTGAAATGTTGTTAGAATTACATGTAAAGGGAAAAAAAAAGCAAGTGGGTTTCAAAGTTACATGCATTTCTGTTCGAGTCTGGTTGGAAGATGTTTGGTAAAACCATGGTGTGTGGCCGGGCTGTGTCTGTTTTTGGTGAGAGGGGGTGTACGGGGGGGGACAGAATGAGCAGCGTGGGTGCATTGCCACTGAGGCGACACAGATGATAAGACAGTAACACACACACACACACACACACACACACACACACACACACACACACACACGAAACTTAGGGCAATCATAGTCGCTTCATCCATGTCTTCAGACAAAGGCTGATTGATTGAAGATGGCCAGTGTGGAGCAACCGTTTCAAAGCAGCGAAAGATGTTATTTGTACAGAAGTTGCACTATTGTTCGTGACAGCCTTGTCTAAAATTGATCTGAATATGTATTGATAAGAATGATTGTCTAGCTTAGACTTAGATGCCTCTCAAATGAAATCACTCATTGCTTTAGGTACAGTCAACATAGAGAAAATTAGTTCGGTCTGTACAATGTGCAAACGTGAGGAAGAAAATGGGATGCAGTTCGTATTTTGTTCTCCGATTCTGGAAGACATTTGCAAACTATTCATTGCACAAAAATAATACAGATGCCCACGCCTGCTCAGACTGCGTCACCGCTTTGTTCTGCAACCCATATTTAGAATCTTGGTTTCTGTTTGTGTAAAGCGTTTAAGCTCAGAGAAATGTTGACGTCTTAGATGTCTGTTTTATATATCGTGAAAACTAATCATGCACTTTGTGTATGCGCCCACTTTAATGGGTCAATGATCTTACAGAACGAAAATGTCTCTGTCTCTGTCTCTGTCTCTCTGTCTCTCTGTCTCTCCTGTCTGTCTCTCTCTCTCTCTCTCTCTCTCTCTCTCTCTCTCTCTCTCTCTCTCTCTCTCTCTCTCGTGTGTGTGTGTGTGTGTGTGTGTGTGTGTGTGTGTGTGTGTGTGTGTGTGTGTGTGTGTGTGTGTGTGTGTGTGTGTGTGTGTGGACGTTATATGAGAGAAAAGACACGAAACTGCTCATCACGCTTTAACCTGCAAAGGAAGTCTTTTGATCCGTTGTCAAAATCTCTTATGCAAGGAGTACAGTTTCAAACTGCCTATGCACCAATACCAAGGAAACGTTTGAAAGAGATATTTATAAGATAATAATAAAAGAAGAGAAACAAGAAGCTTTTGACTTCTGTGTTCATTGTGTAACTGAAATTTTGTGTCCCAAATGCATACTCGGAATTAGTACTTATATTCAGCAGGCCAATGAGACTTATATCTTGCTAGCTATATATGCAAACTTAATGGGAAATGAATCTTGAAGATATACACGTTTAGATAGATAGATAGATAGATAGATGGGTAGAGAGAAAGACACACACACACACACACACACATACACACACACACACACACACACACACACACACACACACACACACTATATATATATATATATATATATATATATATATATGTCTCTTTCTCAGTCATTGCAATACTAAGCTGCTCTGTAAGTTGCTGGAATGGTGCTCGGTACTTATCCTTGGAATTTATTAGTTAATTGTAATTTAGTCCCTTGCAGATTCATTCCAAGAACTGGCCCTCAGCACTTGTGTCTTAAGAGGTTATCTTTTTATATTTTCTACTTTTCACAAGAAAATGTAGCTTGTTTTGCTCTTTCATATTTTCTTTCGTTTCTTAGGTGGCACCTTTGGTTGGTTTTCTGGAAACTCAGCAAACATACTAGGGTACTGCACACCAGCCTTTTTCAGGTATAGCATTCTTTTAAAACCGAAAAGGCAGAGGAGTCAAATTACCACTATCCGCGGTCACTGAGGAGAAACAATCAGGTTTCAATTTAGTCCCTTGTGGATTCATTCCAAGAACTGGCCCTCAGCACTTGTGTCTTAAGAGGTTATCTTTTTTATATTTTCTACTTTTCACAAGAAAATGTAGCTTGTTTTTGCTCTTTCATGATTTTCTTTTGTTTCTTAGGTGGCACCTTTGGTTGGTTTTCTGGAAACTCAACAAACATACTAGGGTACTGCACACCAGCCTTTTTCAGGTATAGCATTCTTTTTAAAACCGAAAAGGCAGAGGAGTCAAATTACCACTTTCCGCGGTCACTGAGGAGAAACAATCAGGTTTCGAAATACCGGTATCTGACCAGGAGTTATATGTTAGTGAGCTTTCCCCATTGGAGATGGTCTCCCCTTTTGGAGACTATAAGCTTGCTGAAGGTTCATTTTGAGAAGCATTTATTTATTCCCCATTCACCCACTCAAGCACATACTGTCAGTTAGGCAGAATTATCTCCCACTGCAGATAAGAAGGCTTATCACTCTTCTATTTCTACAATCTAAGACATAAGAGCAAGCTTTGTTTATAATTCAATATTTCTTGTAGTCATTGCAATACCAAGCTGCTCTGTAAGTTGCTGGAATGGTGCTCGGTACTTATCCTTGGAATTTATTAGTTTTTATATATATATATATATATATATAGAGAGAGAGAGAGAGAGAGAGAGAGAGAGAGAGAGATACGCCTTATACGTAACTTTCAAATACACTCCATTTGTAAGTTCTATGCTAAGACCATTAATGGGAAATATTTCGCAGTTATACCCCTTTAACTTTTTTTCTTACTCTACCAGCGCACGCACACACATCTGACTCTTCTCCCTCATGCGCATTCCACACCCCTTTCTCTCATCCCACCCACCCACTTCACACCCTTCCAGCCACACACGATTCCTGTCGTCTTCGTTTTATTCTTCTACATTACTTTCTCTGCCTGCTTCCATAGTCTGCCAGTCTTTTTCCCAAAGGGCTGAAAGGAAAAACTTGTGAGCGGACAGACGTCCAGTCACTCACAATACCAAGTGTAGTGGGGCGTTCGGCTGACGACTGGTGTTTCCTTTTCTCATGATTAATTCCGCCTTTGTGCCCTCTGCTATACAATCTGAGAGTTTCTTTTCAAACCTATCCGTTTGTCTAGCATGAGGGACAGAATCTTTCTGTGTGTGTGTGTGTGTGTGTGTGTGTGTCTGTCTCTGTCGCCGTATGTCTGTCTGTCTGTCTCTTCTCTCTCTCTCTCTGTCTGTCTGTCTCTCTCTCTCTCTCTCCCTCTCTCTCTCCCTCTCTCCTCCCCCCCCCCCCCCCCCCACCACCTGTGTGTATGTGCATGCCTGTCTCTCTGTCTCCGTCTTTCTCTTTCTCTCTCTCTCTCTCTCTGTCTGTCTCTGTCTCTCTCTCTCTCTCTCTCTCTCTCTCTCTCTCTTCGCATTTGTCATGGTTATTTAAACAAATCATATGATTTTTGACATGAACAAATAAAATTTTTGATGTCTTGGGCTGATAATTTCTTTATTTTTGTTTGTTACGTTTCTGTTTGTTTGAATGTCTTGGCGCTCAATTCACATAATATGGAAGTAGTCTTGGTTTATTTTCTTGCACATGTGTATCTCTATCATTTGTGTGTCTTTGGCAGCTTGTTTGTATAGAGAGCGAGTGTTAAATCTCACTTGCTGGTCCCAATTCTTGGAGAATGTTGCCCTGCATCAGCTGAATGTGTTATTGGAAGGATATTGTCTCATGAACGTAAACCTGTCGGCTTTTGATGCAAATCATTCAACACAAACTGTATTGTTCCGTACTGTGAATACGAAACGTTCGGCCCTAACATCAGAATTAAGTCTCAGCATTTCTACTTTCAGATCTTTCAATAGCATTCAATACTGCAGATCGTCACCATCTGCTTTCGTGCCTGGAATCGTCTTCTAGCATCAAGAAAGCAGCTGCCTCTTGGTTCGAGTCTAACTTGTCTGAGAAAAAACTACATTTGTGGTTACACAAAAGAACCAGTCTAGAACAATGTCTCTGAAGCTTTAGGTGCCACAGAGCTCAGTTCTAGGACCCAACCTTCTTTGTTTTGCTCTGTTCTAGGAGCCAGCCTTTTCTGTTTTTTTGAACATATCTCATTTGTTCTCTGTTGTTGCATATGAGTCTGTCATGAAAATCTGATGATTATACTCAAGCTGTTTATGCTCCACATGAAAACATCAGTGATCTGCATTCTTCTTTGCAGGGTCAGCGATTTTTTTTTTACATCAAGTATCGGACTTTTTCAAACATAGATTTAAGTTCAGTGAAGAGAGAAGAGGGGCAGATCTGTTTTCGTTGTCTCATGCTTCCTGCAGTCATGACTTTTTATCCTCCATCCAACTTCGCCAGGCCAACGCATTTCATTTCTGAGAATGTGAGGAAGCTTAGATTCTATCCGGAATCTAGCTGTAAAAAGAGCATTACATCATCAAAACTTTCAATGCACCGTTACTGAAAATAAGACAGATCATTATCATATGTCAGTTTTTCGGATTGAAGCTACTAAAAACCCCTGGCCACGTCAGCACTTTCTCCCAGTCAGTTGCATTTTTTTTTTGTTCCTCTTCTGTCAATCAGCCTATTCAGATTGTGCAGAATATTGCAGGCCATCTCAACTTCACGTTCAAGAAAGTCTAGAACAGCACGTCCCTATGCCGGAAACAAACTGCGCTGATTGCCTATTAAACAATGGAGCAAAATGTAAAAAACGTTCCTGTTAATCTTTCGGAATCTTTTCAGGTTGTGCCACACAACATTTTGTTACTTCCTACACTTCTACACGAGTCCTAAGCACTTAAATCCTCTGTCAACCCTTTCAGAGCTGGCCCTTCAGCCGTAAACAGCACGTGGCAAGAAATTTCTATTGTTAAGCGCCGCAAATCAGGAATGCTCTGTCACACTCTCCGAGACACTCCATAATACTACCCTTTTCAAAGTAGTTACCATGATGGTGATAATGATGATGATGATGATGATGATGATGATGTGATGATGATGGTGATGATCATGATCACCACATCATCATCATCATCATCATCATCATCATCATCATCATCATCATCATCATCATCATCATCATCATCGTCGTCATCGTCATCGTCGTCGTCATCATTATCTTCGTCATTATCATTGACCAGAATGCGTATGCAACATCGTATTGATGGAAGGATGTGGTTAAGAACATACTCATGCACATCTCTCTTTGAAGAGGCCCTCACAAACAAACATCTCTCTCTCTTTCTCTCTCTCTCTCTCTCTCTCTCTCTCTCTCTCTCTCTCTCTCTCTCTCTCTCTCTCTCTCTGAAGAGGCCCTCAGAAAACAAATATCTAAATCTCTCTCTATGGCTCTCTCTCTCTCTCTCTCTCTCTCCTCTCTCTCTCTCTCTCTCTCTCTCTCTCTCTCTCTCTCTCTCTCTCTCTCTCTCTCACTGCACGATAAGATACTAATACTGACTGATAATATGTTACAGAAAAATGAAAAACTGGTAATGGATCATTTAAAATCGCCCGATCTCTAAAGAAGAAGCTTTTTTTTGCCATTATGAAAATTAAAACATCGCAAGGCTGCAGGACCAGATGGTATAAATGGAGGATTTATTAAATATGGTTGTAAATCAGATCTCATTTTGAATTTCTTGGTGACATTTTTCAACTCTCTATTTGACAAAGGAATCTATCCTGAGAATGGGACAGAATCTGTTATTATACCCCTCTATAAGAAAGGAAATGTAAACAATCCCAGTAATTACCGAAGCATTTCGCTTTGTGATGCTACCAGTAAGCTGTACAGCACGATCATTAACTGTAGGTTACAGGAATGGCAACGAGAAAAATAATCTTACGGGAGAATACCAAGCTGGATTCAAACGTAATCACTCTACTATAGATCGTATGTTTACTCTGATGGCTTTTATTCAAAAATAATTTTCTTTCAATCGTGAACTCTACGTTGCCTTCATTGATTTGGAAAAATGCTTTCGACTCTATCAGCAGAAATATCTTATAGCCTATTCTGTTGAAAAATGGCATTCATGAAAAATTGTATAAATGTGTTATAAGTATGTATAACTGTGTAAAATCTAGAGTGAGAAGTAGCTGGAAATTGTCAGATTACATTATGTGCACTAGTGGTGGTAAACAAGGTGACGTATGTAGTCCTATTCTGTTTTCTTTGTTTATTCTACGAATTAACATTTAGAGTTATAAATAATGGGAGGCATGGAGCCCAGTTCATGGACGACTTTTTTTTAGAACTGTTTATACTCTTGGCAGATGATGTTGTTTTCTTGTCTGAAACAATTATTGGTTTACAAACACAATTGAATAAATTACGGTGTGCTGCTTCTTCCCTAAAACTGACAGTGAATATGCAGAAAAGTAATGTAGTTGTATTCAGGAAAGGTGGCTATTTAGGTGCAAGAGAACATTAAAATTAAAATTATAATGGAATAACTATGCTAGTCGCGAATGTCTACAAATATTTAGGCATTTATTTTTCAACCAAATTAAGTTTTAACTTTGCTTGTAAAGATCTAGCATGCAAAGCAAAGTATGCTACGTTGTGTATAATAAGGAAATTATCAAGTTTGGGAAATCAGTCATTTGAAATATTTGTAAAAAACTATTTGACTCACAAGTCCAACCCATTGTCCAATATGGTGCTGAAATCTGAGGTCTGGATAAAGCTGCAGTAAATTGTGAAAAAAGTACATTTATTTGCTTTAAAGAGTTTCTTGGGGTTCCATTACAAATATCCAATGATTTTGTTTTATGGGGAAACTAATAGGTATCCAATATATCTGAATTCTGCAGTTAGATGTACTCCTTACTGCTGAAACTGATAAAATTGAACGATTCTAGATTACCAAAGAAAGCTAATAATATTCAGATTCAGATTCAGATTTTAGAAAAAACTTATTATCTCTCGTTACAAGAGAAATTACATTTGTGACCGCTGCCCTAAAAGTTAAGACATACATATTTCTAGTTACAAACGTGACACTGAAAATTAAAATTACTTTCAAACAATAAAACATGTTGTGTAACCTGGATGCTAGGGGAAAACCAAAGTGGGCTACAAGGATGAGAGTTAAATTATATGAACAAGGCTTGGATACGTCTGGTTAAATCAAGGTGTAGGAGATGAACTGACATTTATCCGAATGGTTCGTACAAGACTGGCTGATTGCAGATGGCAAGAATAGAATTCCCACATAAATGATAGTACTAGATAATAATAATAATAATAATAATAATAATAATAATGAATACTTATATAGCGCCTATTCTCGGCTAGAGACCAAGCTCTAAGCGCTTTACAATCAACACTCATTTACACAACGGGCTGCCTACCTGAGTAGTGCCGACTGAAGAGCTGCCAGCTGGCGCTTCATTCAGTCGTTTCCCGTGTCATCCAGTCAGTATCGTTCAATATCGATCACTCATTTTCCTTACTTCTTTCATTCTTTCCATTTCTCACTCAGGGTGCATGCTATGTGTAACGTGTCATCCATACCAACGGCCAAACTGGCCTACTCTTCCGAAAGTTGGTGATGGGATTTTTACGTGTGTGTGCAAGATGTTATGCGTGCATTCACACACTGAACCTCGGTTTATAGTCTCATTCGAAGGACTGTATGAGAAATGGAGTCAGAACCAATGTTAACTCCGAGGGGAAAATCCCCCTGTACCGAAACGCCCCGGCGGAGGTTCGAACCCGCAACCCCAGGATCACCAAGATTACGAGTCAGGCGCTCTACCAACTGAGCTATTCCGGCTATTCCGATCAGATTTGATCTGTATCAATGAAAATGGACAGACATCTAAAGTCTATAATGACAAGATTTGGATTTGGAATATTGGATATCTTTGTTCATCATTTTCGTTATGGGCAACATACAATTCTGATCTCACCTGTCCATTATGCAAAAATGCATGTGAAGATGAAGTTCATTTTGTATTGCAGTGTACTGCCTTGAGTGGCCTTAGAGATGAGTTCATTCCGCCTAAATATTATAGACAACCATCCGTATTTAGACTAAACTTACTTATGGCCTGCACTAGAGAGGATGTTTGTAAAAACTTTGCCTTGTATCTGCGCAAAGCCTTCAAATTCCGAAGCACAGTGTGTTCATTCTCACTATCTCGTCGCATGCGTGCACACACACACACACACACACACACACACACACACACACACACACACACACACACACACACACACACACACACATACAAACACACACACGCACATACACATACACACACACACATGCATGCCTGTGCGCCCATATACACAGGCAAACGTACAGATGTGTGCACACACGCACACGCAGATGCGTGCATGCGGAAGTATGCTCACAGAACCACACAGAGATAACACACACACACACACACACACACACACACACACACACACACACACACACACACACACACACACTCATATGCACGCGCGCGCGCTCGCTCTGGCACACACACACACACACACACACACACACACACACACACACACACACACACACACACACACACACATACACGTACACTTGTATATTCACCACACACACACACATGATAATGATGACAGAGAGACAATGTCAATACATCCAAGGTCTGACCAGCGCGCGTTAGAGCTAATGCACAAGTCAGACATCTGTTACGTCGTAGCCACGAGACACTGTCATGTTAGGCATTCATTCATTTATCCATCAACCTAAACTGTGCGCAGTGTGGTCTCAAAGCTTAGCAGATGTGGCTTGGTGTATGATTATGGTCTGGTCTGAACACAGTGACGCCTCCCTGATGAAACTGAAACTGGATATGATTCTTTCGGTTTAGAATAAGAAATTCCTCTGCAGATTACCTTATATTACACATTTATCAAGTAAGAGCGAATCCGTCTACTGTTCAGTTGAAGTGTTGATGTTTTTCCCCGTTTTCTATCGGTCTAGTTTGTTATCTCCCTTTCTGTGTCATAAGATCATGAGAACTGTTGGAATTTACCATCAGTTTGTTGGTGGTTTTCATCCTCGTTTTTCCTATAGTTACGTCCTCCTCTCTCTCTCTCTCTCTCTCTCTCTCTCTCTCTCTCTCTCTCTCTCTCTCTCTCTCTCTCTCTCTCTCTCATGTGTGCGTGTTTGTATATGTATGCGTTTGTTTGTTCGTTTGTTTGGGCATGCGTGCATCTGTGTATGTGTGTCGTAGTTGTTTTTTCTTGTTGTTTCGACTTCTAACGATTTTGACATTTATTCTAAGTAAAGTAGATACCCTGGCAGCCGATGCCCAAACTATTTGTGTGGTCAAAGTTATATCCACGTGACCATTAATTTATCACACAAAAAAACCCATTGAATTTTTCCCAAAAGTCAAGATACCTAGATTAGCCCAATTTCTTTAAATAGCGAATGGAATGACAGAGAAATGTCAGTGTGATCATATCCGCCGAGAGAGAGGAAGAGAGGCGGGGGGGGGGGGGGGGGGGGGGGGGGACAGAGGGGGAGGGAGAGAGAGAGAGAGAGAGGAGGAGAGAGAGAGAGAGAGAGAGAGAGAGAGAGAGAGAGAGCAACGTGATGAAGGAGAAAAAGGAACACGTTGCAGACCGTTTCCTTTACAGATGGTGATCGATGGTTTTCCTCGAGTCCCAGACGACTGTCTTCAATTAATCACAGAAGAATTCATTTGTCCTAAACATAAGTCTCTCTCTCTCTCTCTGTCTCTGTCTCTGTCTCTCTCTGTCTCTCTCTCTCTCTCTCTCTCTCTCTCTCTCTCTCTCTCTCTCTCTCTCTCTCTCTCTCTCGTGTGTGTGTGTGTGTGTGTGTGTGTGTGTGTGTGTGTGTGTGTGTGAATACAATGGATCCAAACGGTGTCAGCAGTCAGAGTAGTCAGCTCGTCAGTCACGTCAGTATCACAGCCTCTGACAATTGAGTAGAACAGTTTTGCACCTGGATCTAGTAAGAGATGAAATTTTCCATTGATTAATCGAATGATAACATTTGAAGAAAAGGCTTGGGAGGAAACAAGTGCTAGCCAACAATTACCCCACAATTAAAACATTGACACGGCAAATTTGTTTTAAAGGTGTGTTTGTGTGTGTGCGTGTGTGTGTGTGGGGGGGGGGGGGGGGGGGGGGGGGGGGGGCGGGGGGGGAGCTGGGGAGAGGGATGGGTTGAGGTTGTGGAATAAAAAAAAAAGAGGTCATTAGAATATTAATATTATATATTTATAAATATATATAAAGGGAATTGAAGTAAATATGGACGAGTTGTTGCAGTTTTCTGTCCATTGACACACACGCAAGCATAATGCTTAATATGCCTGTGTGTTCAAATATATGTATGACATAAAAACGAGCGACAGGGATGGGGGGGAGGTGGTCAGGGCGATGGTTGTGGAAGAGGGAGGAGTAAAATCATCCACTCTTCATTTTATGCAATTAAATCATTGATCAACCGCTTCAGAGTCATTTTCTCGGAAAGCCGGCAGACCCTCACTGGGGAACGACAGACGACAGCCGGTATCAGACACAGCGTGTCCTTGGAGGAGGAACGAAAAGAAACCTTGTTCAGAGGTGGCTGGTTGTTGAGTCGTAAGGAAGGGAAAGAGAGGGAACATGTCGGGTGATGTAGGCTTGCCCTCCTTTTCATTTTTCGTGTGGCGTGAAGCAGGGATGCAGACTAAGAGAGAGAGAGAGAGAGAGAGAGAGAGAGAGAGAGAGATTCAGATTCAGATCTTTATTCTGTTAGGCCATAGCCCTCAGAAGGGGGACACAATAACTGAGATAATATTCTAATATTTGAAACCAAACACTGACTGTGAAAGTGTGTTAAAAGAGTTAATAACTGACCAGTTGGAACTTACCCAAGAAACTGAATTCGATAGGGTGCATAGACTAAATCCCAAACATGACTCCCCCATCATAGCCAGATTCGTGTCTTATAAACAGAAAGTAGAAGTGTTGAAGGCTAAGGGCAAACTCCGGGGAACAAATATTTTTGTCGGTGAAGACTGTTCTGTTTGTGTGAGAGAGATTAGGAAGAGGTTGACACCCCATGTGAAAAAAAGCTAGGAGCGAGGGTAAGCGGGCCACTGTCGTTTTCGACCCATCTTCTAATAGAGAGAGAGAGAGAGAGAGAGAGAGAGAGAGAGAGAGAGAGAGAGAGAGAGAGAGAGAGTTTTCTGTAGTTCCTTGGCAATCCATTTCAGCCGAACTTTTTGAGACTTGGACAGTCTTTAAATTATGAGGGACAGGTCTGTGTTCAGAAACGGGAGAACAACAAAAAAAGGGTTAATAGATATCTGCACTAGCCAGACGGAGAGAGAAAAAGAGAGAAAGTGGAAGAGAGACAGACAGGGAGACAGACAGACAGACAGACAGACAGTTGGTTTATTTAGTCATTGTTAGTGTCGCTGTTGTTGCTGTATAGATGTTGGTATCATAGCCCAGCTGACCACGTGGGTCCTTTTTAGGACTGCCAGACTCTTTCGGGAGAGAAAAGTCACATCCTGGAAAACACAAACAACAAAAACAGTCAATGACATAGTAGTACCTAAGCCATTGACATCCAAACGACGGTAAAGATCTAAACTGTGAAGAGAGCGTCAACCCGACAGACAAGCGTAAAAAAAACAGCTAGACAAGCAGACAGACACACAGAGACAGGGTTAGGTGAATTTAGGAAACAGATTCCATTCATGCTCGCTACGTCTAGGAATTTTCAGCAGAACTCCTTGTTATTACCGTAACCAGATTATTGATCAGATAAGATTGAAAAGATGGTTTGAGGGCTTCCTTTACTTTGAGGAAACTTTGCCATAGGCTTTTAGGTATTTTGTTTCCGTGAAAACTTACAATGGTATAGAGCTAACGGGTCTTTTCAGAACAACTATATAATTTGAGGATTGGTGATAAAGACCGAAAACAAAAGGGGGGGGGGGGGGGGGGGGGGGGGGGGTAAAAAAAAAAAAAAAACAATGCACAACGTTTCGACTCTTAGAGTCTTTTTCAAGTGACATGAAACGACAGTACACGCAAATTTTGCTGTGTTAATGACGTAAAGTAAAGAACGGGGAGACGCAGATAAAACAACAAAGACGTCACAATAAATTTTGACGTGACAAGAACTCAAAACCACACACACACACACACACACAAATAAAATAAAATAAAATAAAAAATAAAGGAGGCTGGGTAGACACAGGCTAAGAAAGGTGAGTGAATGGAAATCAGAGGAAATCTGGTTTGAAAGTAGACGGTTGTTGTTGGGAGGGAGGGGGCAAAGAGGGGGGGGGGGAGGGGGGAGGAGGGAAAAAAAAAAAAAAACCTTTCACACACACACACACACACGCACACATGTGCGCGCTCCCCACCCTCCCGGCATCACCCACCCCTACACACCTACCATTATAGAGGGGGGGGGGGGGGGGGGGGGGGGGGGAGGTGGGGGGGGGAGAGGGGGGAAAGCAAAGGGTTTACATCTCATAAAGATATGCATGCCTTAGGGTGTCTAGGCATATATATGATATAAACATATACAACCGCAAACAATTTTTTCAACCTCAAAAAAAGAAAAGAGGAGGACCTCGCACCAACGACCGCCCATCTGGTGAAAATCGAACCAACGACCGCCCATCTGGTGGAAATCGCACCAACGACCGCCCATCTGGTGAAAATAGCACCAACGACCGCCCATCTGGTGGAAATCGAACCAACGACCGCCCATCTGGTGGAAATCGAACCAACGACCGCCCATCTGGTGTAAATGGCACCAACGACCGCCCATCTGGAGTAAATCGCACCAACGACCGCCATCTGGTGGAAATCGAACCAACGACCGCCCATCTGGTGGAAATCGAACCAACGACCGCCCATCTGGTGAAAATCGAACCAACGACCGCCCATCTGGTGAAAATCGCACTAACGACCGCCCATCTGATGAAAATCGAACCAATGACCGCCCATCTGGTGGAAATCGAACCAACGACCGCCCATCTGGTGGAAATCGAACCAACGACCGCCCATCTGGTGGAAATCGAACCAACGACCGCCCATCTGGTGAAAAATCGAACCAACGACCGCCCAGTCCGCCCAGTCCACTTCACTATGGCAGCTGGTAAGTCACCTCCTTTTATGGAGATGTTCTAGAGCACAGAAAACAGTTAACCTGTCTTTGGTCTAAATATTATTGGACTTCTTTCTGTTGCTTGTAGCATGCTAGTATTTTTTGTATGTTATTGACCTGGCAATGAGATAGTGAGAATGAGAATTTAACTTCCGAATGAACACGATCTGTTCAGTTTGCTGTGTGATTTGTCATTAAAGTATTATGGCCCTTTTACACTTTTTGTTGAATTAAACATTTGTGTACTGAAACTAAACAATTTTCTTTCATTTGATTGGTTTTTTTTTACTAAGTTGAGCTGGTGGAGACAGCATGGCCCAGTTTCAGCCCTCTTCGCAACATAAATGTTTCAATTAGCACATTATCAACTGTCTTTGACGTGATAAATATACCGTAAAAACTGAGCAGAAATGTGTATTCATCATTTTTGACTGTCAAGTTTTGCTTTCAAAATATCAAACGTACAATAAGGACATTTAAAACAGCTAGTCATAACAATATGTAAGACGTTTTTTTTTTTTTTCTATCTAGACACCGGTCTTGGTCAGACTGTTCAGTTTATTATCCTCTTTCCTGTTAGAGATTTCTTTTAGACTGAACTCAGATTGGTCTTCCTCCGTCCCCACGACCACCCTCAACCACCTCTTTTATTTACAAATTTTGATCTTCACCTCCTACACGTTTTTCATTTTTTATTGGTCTAATATCGCAACCATTTTACATGTCAGATTCATTCATTCATTCTGTGCGATTACTACCGCTGCCAGGTGCGACGTTTTATATACTTTATATGCACGTGATCAAAGGGTTCAGCGTAGTCACCTGTGCTGTATAGCTGGAATGGACAGCGTCAAAGCAATACGCCATACTCTTTCTTTCTCTTTGGAAAGGGTTATGACAGGGAGGAGCAGGTTTGGGGGAAAGTGGAGGGCTGTGGTACGGGCGGGAAGATTGATCAGGTCCGTCTATAAAAGCATGGCGGCTGCCATCTTTCCAGAACAGGATGCCCGTTGAGCCTGGAACAGCGTCCAAACTGACGTTGTCGTCCTTGAGAAGCTCAATGGGCAGCGGGAGTCAAAGACAATGAATGCAGCATTCTGCAATACACCGCAGAAAGAAGATGCTGATAGAACGGCAGTTCTGCTTATCGAAAGATGTTGGGATGGAACAGATGTGTGTGTGTGTGTGTGTGTGTGTGTGTGTGTGTGTGAGTGTGTGTGAGTGTGTGTGTGTGTGTGTGTGTGTGTGTGTGTGTGTGTGTGTGTGTGTGTGTGGTGTGTGTGTGTGTGCGTGCGTGTGTGTGTGAGAGAGAGAGAGAGAGAGGTGTGTGTGTGTGTGTGTGTGTGTGTGTGTGTGGTGTGTGTGTGTGTGTGTGTGTGTGTGTGTGCGTGCGTGCGTGTGTGAGTGAGAGAGAGAGAGTGTGTGTGTGTGTGTGGTGTGTGTGTGGTGTGTGTGTGTGTGTGTCCCTGCGTCTGTCAACTCAGAACAGGGCATTACTGCACATCATTAGAGTAGCTTGGCATCAGCGCTGTGCCTCTCCCGATGGGTGGCCTCATAACAACCTGACATCGTCGTATATGCTGTTGGCAAGCCTGGGGAGTCAAGGTTACCCCTGTAAGGCCATTAGAAAGAGAGGGTAAAAATATAATAACAAATGTTCGGAATTGGCAGTGTTTCAGATAAATCCATGGAGAGAACTGCAATCCATCATTAAGGGAAAGAAAACAATGTTATAACACCTAGGGAAGAAAACAATACGACAACAAACTCTCAATATTTTGTAGCACAAACCTCCTACACAGTTTTTTGTTTTGTTTTGTTTTTGTTTTTGTTATGTGTGCAATTTGATTTGGAAAGTAGGGGCGAGGATTTCTCTCTCTGTCTCTGTTTGTATGTCTGTATGTATGTACGTCTCTCTCTCTCTCTCTCTCTCTCTCTCTCTCTCTCTCTCTCTCTCTCTCTCTCTCTCTGAGAACTAAAGCGCGTGGTTTGCAGACCAGAGAGAGAAAGAGAGAAGAAGACTGATTGACAGACAGAAGGCAGGCAGATAGAGATTTGCCCCAAATCTTTGTCAGATTATTTTTTAGCTGGTCTGCTGATCGTTTGGCAATTTTAATGCTTCAAACTTATTGATCAAACCTGCTCTGAGGAGATTTGTCTTTGTCTCACAATGTCCCGAGTAATTGCTCTTGGGCAAAGCAAACAAATGATAGTCATTAGCTTTCTTCGACTCCCCCCCCCCCCCCCCCCCCCCTCTCTTTCTTTCTTCTCTCTGTCTCTGTCTCTGTCTCTCTCTCTCTCTCTCTCTCTCTCTCTCTCTCTCTCTCTCTCTCTCTCTCTCTCTCCCTTGTGTCCTGAATTCTACCATATCAACAATTTTGATTTCCCTGGGATCTGTATCGAACCGTTGCATGCAACACACAAGCAGCAAATAAAAAAAATTAATCCTTCAGGTCAGAATTATCAAAGTGATATCCATAACCACCCCATCATCCATTGCCTGCCCCTTTCCCGCTCCATCCCTACCCCACTATAGCTGCCACTCCTTCTTTCCAATTCTCCCATCCCATACCGCGCACACCCCCTTCTAAATCATTGAGGCACTTTGGATGTATTGATTTAGCACATTGTTGTCAACGTAGAATGAGGGTGCAGTCAGCTACACATACGCACGGCGCACGAATGAATAAGAGGAGAAATGTTGAATAGCAGAGACTACTCCCAACTTGTCATGAGCGCAACCCGCATTTGGACGCAAATTATGTCCAAGCGTGGCATTAGGTCACCCATGTTGGACCAGACATGCACATAGGACGTTTTCGCATCTCTGGCTATGTGGTCTAGCCATTTCTGTTGATGAATGAGGCGGCCATCTCTGTCTCCTGTCTGCTGTCTTCCATTCTGGTTACAAGTGGAATCTCCTTCAGCCGCACTTCCTGCGCAGTAAAGAGCTGAACTGTGCTGCACGTGCACCATTGTTGCATCTTCCTGTCCACAGAGACAGGCCGGAGCGGCCAGACGCTTCAGCTTCCGGTCCATGTCGTTGTGGTGTCTGTCGCGAGCAGTGCACAGCTTCATCAAGACCCTGTGCTGCTTTTTGTTCAACAGATGGTGGTTGTCATTTCTTGTAACAGGTTGCATTACCTATAGAATGAACACGAGAGATGCACCATGTCAACAAACAGAAGAGATGCACTTTTAATACAGTAGAAGACGGGCACGTTTGACAGAAACTTGGGGTTCGCCCTTTTCTAGTTACAAAAAGTATGTCTGTGCACGTTCATGAAAAAAGTGACATAGCTGAGGGATGACCACACGGGAGATAGGTATACTGGTATCAAGCAGGAGAGACGCGCTGCCATATTTCTATGATGAACAGGGGAGGAATATTACAGAAACTTACATTTTCCATATTGTTCTAAAGAGAAGATGATACAAGATTCATGGCGTTTGCACATCATGAATGAAATAAATGCAATTTTCACCTGTGTGAACAAAAAAATTTATCTTTCTGTTTGGATTTAAAAAAAAAACTGCATTAACATCCTCACATCCTCAAAACTCAAATTTTTCTGCATAATGTACCTGTGGAGGTTGAAGGTCTTGAAATAATTACGATGGATGTGACATTGCCTTCTGAAGAGGATGTCTTCCCATGTGTTAAGATGTCTAAAATGTAGAGTGGGATTTTCACCCTGGGGGGAGGGTGGGTGGGTGGGAGATTCATATGTCGTCCGTGACCTAGTCATGAACAGTCAGTGTCACTAGACACCTGTTAACCAACTCATGAGAACTGGGATCCAGGTCCGCTGTTAGTTCAGTCAGAATCCCAGCCCTGAGTTCGCACTCCCTCCCAGTTACATCCACCTGGGACACAAGCACCACAGTTGTTGGAGCGCCGTTAGACGGAGCTTGGAAGTCATGTCAACTGCGTTCCCTCGTGCTGATCGTTACGTTGATTCTTGAAAAAGTGGTTACATTTTTTCGACTTTTTATAGAGAATCGTCTCCGATATCTTGTGAGTAAGAAAACGAATACTGAAAGCCTGGAAATGATACTTTTGACGAACTTTCAGTTTATAAGTTTTGGTTTGGTAATACTTCTACTAGCAATATGTAAGTGAGTAAAAAGCTTGTAAAAAGCTTGAATAAGGACGAGAGGAAATGAGGCGAAGGGACTGTTCTTGTAAAACCTAAACAGATAGTACAAACAAAGCACAAGTATTCATTCTGAATAGAAAGTAATACGGCGACGGCATTAAAAATTCCTTCTGAACATACAGGCAGCTAAAGACTGACACAAAATTCAGATTCTTATACTCGATAGATGGTCAAGCTAATTTCCTAACAGAATCGAACTTCATATGCTATCCAACCTGACAACATCTCATAGAAAAAGGACAGTCTCTATATTTCATCGACAATCACAATGCATTCACAGAATGTTCTGGATCAAAACATTCCAGGGCCCGTCGTAGTATGTTTAGTGTCAATAGAAATTTGAAGATGCGTAAAAATGGAGAATAGCTGTGGTGTCACCATAGAGTGCTTTGGAGGTTGTCAGGGAAAATATAAAGGTAATCGTAGAATTCAGGGTGGCTATCCCTGAAACACCCCTGACTCTCTCGTCTCCGCCCCTCCCTCATCAAACAAACGGCTCTTTTCTTTTTTCCTCAGTCAAAAGGACTCTCTCCGGACGCTCCTCCTCCTCTCTCGTCCCTCCCCTCTCCCCCCTCTCTCCTCTCCTCCCCTCTCCTCAACTGCTTCTCCTCCTCTCTCCGCCTCCCTCCATAAAAATCTCCTCGCATCTCTCACTCACTCGTCCCTCCTCCCATCCTCTGCTCTCATCCTCTCTCTTCCCCTCCCTCCCTCTCTCTCCTCTCTCTTCTCTCCGGGGTCTCGTGGGTCGGGGGGTTCCTCGCGTGGTTCTTATCTCTCTCTCTGCTGCATGTGTGATAACGAATGCATATGTCGGGTATAAACTCACACCATATTCTGGAAAACTTCGAACAAGATTTACATCATAATTTCGGCGTTTCCTCCCGTTCCCTGTGTGTGCTTTGCCTCCTTTTTTTTTTCCTCTTCCCCCCGTTCCTTTTTTTTTGTTTACCTTGCAGTTTGTTTTAATGGTCAATAGCCCTCAGAAACCATGGAATCACAGACTGATCCTGTATTTTAAAGCCTCAAAAACCAAAAGGGAATTAGAAAGCAAAACACAAAAAACACGGACTATGATGATATGAGTAAGGGTTACACTGAAATGATTATGCCTTATTTGGCCTTATTTATACATTTGGCCTTCCGTGATCAGATTTACCCATCTCACCTTTTTCTATCCCCCTTTTAATGTATTTTGTGTACTATTCATTAAATACCGCGACCTAAACACTTTTAAGAATTTACGCCCATGTTCAGTCTTACCGAAAGACGTAAATATCAATGCTTGTCAGGGATATAATATCAAGTATTGAAAAACATAATGACTGTCTGATTAGAATGGCCTCCTGTGTTTCTGTCGAGTGCATGATCTGTACTCCTATTTCCAGCTGATGTTTGTTTTCTCCTTTTCTTTTTCTGTCGTCGAACTCTCCTATCTACACACCATTGGACGGTATTTTAAACCTACTGAGTATTGTGGCCCTCCTTATTTTCACGTTTGGACCTCCCCTCTTCTTTTTCTTTTCCAGGAAAGTCGTTTCCTCGAGAATTGGATGACGCCTCAGCAGAGTAGTTTCAAATCCCGTCCCTCCCAGACCATGGTCTGACCCAGCGCCCTTTTAACTGCTGGGAAATTCCGAACAGTTTGTTTTAGAACACGGAGGAAAAGGGAATACGTACGGAAAGAAAGGAGAAGAAAGACCCTGGCCTATCGGTTTAAGAGGGCTGTTTGTTTGTTGTTTGTTTTCTTTTTTCTCTTTCCCCCTTCCCCCCCCCGCCCCGCTGTTTCTTTCCTTGTTTCCTTTTCCCCCCTTGTTTTCCCCCCTTCTATGTAGCTTGAGTAATTTAAAATACATGGAGCAGTAGTAAACAATAATCACCTGCCGTAATTGATCTCTGATTCTCTCTCTTTGATTCTTCTACTCGATTCTACTATACTTTTATTATCTATATCTATACTTATATCCTCTGTGTGGCGTGTTTTTGTGTGTGTACTCCGCTGTGTGTGTGTTGTTTAACTTTCCCCCTTTCCCCCCCTTTTTTTCCCTGTTTTTATTGTGTGTGTGTGTGTTTTGTGTTTGCATGTTATAGTACATGCAAATAAATACCCTTCTTCTTCTATATAATTTTGGAACTAATCCAGAATAATGTCACCAAGTGGGCGGGTCTTTGCCGTTCAGTTGGCATGGACTAAAGCCTCACACCGTTGCAGGAAGTTAATTTAGGAGTATCATATTTCATTAAACAAATAAAACCACAAAACCATACGATAACACTGGAACAGCAGTACTGGTTCTTTGTCGCCGGACGCCTTTTGAGCAATACTCTGTGCTGTTCATTGCGGACATAGATCGTCTTATGCGTTTTACCTAAACTATTGACCCGGGAAACCCAATACACCTCGACTCTAAAACGGACCTTACGTTGACTGATAAGATTTTAAAAGACCCTATTCGATGCATTGCATTTACCAAACAGGGAAGCCATACTTATGCCTCCTGTCAGCCAATAAATCTGTTTTTTTTTTTTTTTCCCCCCCCCCAAACTAACGATGACAATAATCGGCTTTTCTGTGAACTTAAGAATGGCGGTGGCGTGTTGCCGTCAGGTCGTGATATAATGCCACCGGGTGAATTCTCATTTTTTCCCCACACAGGACTGAACGAGAGCGTTCAGTTGGCAGACAGTAGCAGAGAAAAACGAGCGTCGTGACTTAGGAGAATAAGAAGTCAGTGGAGTAACGTTGAAAGTTTCCTGAAGTGTGTTCACAGGCTGAACTTCAGTAAGGGACAATTTGTGCTTGGACCACCAGGGGAAAAGTGGGACTCGGGAAAACGTAGGGTTAGTACCGGGTTCTAAGGTTATTATTTGAGGGGTTGTGTTGGATTTTGGGTTTTTTTACGTTTTTTTTAGTTGGAGTAACAGAAACTACACGGTCTAGAGCGATCGCCTTCTCTCTTCTATATCATCTCTATCATCTCTATCTTTCTTATGTTAGTTCATATATACCCTGGTTTTTTAAATAAGATTATAAAAAATACACTTGAAAACACAATCAAATTACACAACACACACACAAAACAACACACGACACAAACAAAAAAACAAAACACCTATACTCCTATATACCCCTATTATTATTTATTATTATATTGCCCCCTCCACCTCCCTTAGATTATAGATTAATATCATTATATATAATTGAGATCATTTTTTTGTGTGTGTGCGTTGGTAGTTGTGTGTGTGGTGTGTGTGTGTGTGTGAGGTGTGTTGGTTCCTCTCCCCCATTGTGTTGGGTCGTGAAGGAGTGAGGAGGAGAGGAATTCCGGATTAGCAGAGGGAAGCAGAGCTTTTTTAGATTACAGAGCACTTTAGGGTCTCGTGCTTTTTTCGGGGTTTTTTTTGTTTTTGTGTCGGAAGGGTAGGAGGTTGGGGATCTGTGCCTCTTTAAATTTATCTCATCAGTAATGTCGTAGTAGTTCAATAAAAGAAAAGCGCCGACTCTTTCGGTCGAGGTGAGGTGGGGATTCTGGCCTACTTAACTTATCTCAGTCAGTCCATGTCTGGTATTTCAAATAAAAGCGCGGGTAGAGGGGGGATCTGTGCCTCTTAATTATCTCATCATGTCCCATGTCCTTAGTATTTTTCAAATAAAGCGCGGTAGGAGGTGGATCTGGGCGTCTCGTTACATTATCTCACATTCTCATGTCTTAGATTTTCAAATAAAGCGCGGTAGGGAGGCTGGGGATCTGTTGCCTCTTACATTATCTCAGGTTCATGGTCCATGTGCTTCAGTATTTCAAATTAAAAGCAGCGCGGGTTTTTTTGCGTGGAGGAGCGGTGCCTCTGGGGAATATCTCATGAATCGCCTGTCCATTATCTTATGTATTGTCAATAAAGCGCGGGTTCTTAGGAGTGGGATCTTTGCCCTCTTTAAATTCACCTCATCTTGTCTATGTCCATTTTGTTTCTTATGTTTTACTTTTCAAACATTTACCATTTGTGTGTTTCCATCGCTGTTGCAGTGGTCGGCATTACGTGTGAAACACAACTAATGCTCGGTAGAAGTGATCATTTTTCAACCTGGGTCTTTTTTTGGGCTTGTAAAATTTGTACGTGTTATCTCAGTGTTTACTGATTGACTGACTCGAATTTGTTCATGTGATTTTAGTTCGAGGAGAAGTTGGGAGACATTTTCCATTTTATCACAATGTCACTTCCAGATTACAGATGTTTGGAAAGGACCGGGATGAGGAGATTGGTGAAGGCTGACGCAGTTTGGTTCAACCAGTTTTGGGCGTCCGATTAGCTAAAAAGAGTACTATGGCTCATGTAATCGTACTTGGCCTTGTTGGACTGACATTTAGTTTAGTATTGAAAAAAAAAAAGAAAGTACTTTTTTAAGAAAAAGAAATCCTTTCAAAAAATTCAGATAATCTTTTCTTGTAGATCTTGTTACGCCATCCACTTTCCGTTCTGACGTACCTATTAGGGCATGGTGTTTATCTCTTCAATGCCATGAGTATGCAGGAAGCATGAAAGCACCAGCTTGTGGGAGATAACCGGACAGATTCTGTATTCAAGTTCAGTACTCTCCTCTGCGCTCTCATATGTCCTGGCTTCTTCCCTTAGTAGTTGTTTCACATCCCCCCACGGCTCGCTATGCCTAACCTAAAAGGTTGTCTTGGTTTAGGTTTTACTCGGACTAATTGTACGTTTTCCGCAGTCAAATTAACAAACAACGGCCATACAAGTTCTCACACCTGGACCTACTCGTCAGGATTCCCAAGTCAAAGTGGTATTGTCTAAAAATGGTCGTTTCTTCCTTTTCCTTAGTATGGCGCGTTCTGATCTTTCTGATATCTTTTTCGTATTTCATCACAACGCAGGGGGACGCCTTCTTACCTCTAGCCTCTGGTTGTGTTTTGACAAACCCGCTTCTGGGATTTTTACGTTTTCCTTGTCGCGTCGTGTTGGAAGTCTGAGCTGAGAACAAACAATCATTTTGATATTTTTTTTTTTTTGTTTGTTGAATCCTTGTGTTACTAATACTCAGCTTTAGTCCCTTAATTCTTTGCTCTGTTTTGATTTTTTTAGCAAGGCGAGCCGTCATGTTTATAACTGTCACATTACTTTATAATGCGACAACGGCCCACACCAAAGAAGAGGGATATGGCTTGTTCTGTCGCTGCTGTGACAAGTTCCCCTCTCTTTACCGCCCCCTATTTATGACTGTCCGCAAGAAGACCTTTCTTAATCCGTAGTCTACTTCCCCCTCTTTTTTTTTTTGCTTTTTTTCGGTCCTTTGCACCTCCCAGCCCACCCACAGACAATCTGGACCCATGTGTGTTGTGATGGTGTCGGAATGGGGTCATTGCGCTGGCAGGAAAGGTCAAATCCCTAATGATCTCCAACCGCTTATTTCGCTCAAAATCGTTGGGGTAGTTGCTGTGCATGGAGTTTTTTGGTGTGGGTGGGCGTCCCCCATTTTGACAGGAATCAACGAGACGTTTTCTTGCATATCCCGACCTTTTACCTTTTTTTTCCTTTGTTCCCCCTTTTTTTTTTTTCTCCTTTTTCCCCTTTTGGATCTACAGCAATTCTCTTATACTTATTTAGTAACCCTCATTGAATACAGTTTGAGGCTAAGTCCTTTCATTGTGGCAGGTTGGGGACACCGCGATCCCTGTAGCGCTGCCGGAGATTGGTAGTAGAGTGGATCGTGAGACGTGGCGAGGGGAGAGAGAGTAGAAGAGAGAGAGAGGCGAGATGAGATTGACTTCTCACAGTTACCTAAGCCTGTGCCCGCTGTCGTTTGGCCCCAAGGACCTTTACACAGGTTACAACTGTTGACTGGACCAAGCGGCAGATATGATAAAAGACGTGGATCCAATTAAGGACATGGAGGGGAAAAACATTGAGTTTCGTGGCGGATATTCCCTTAGAGTTCAATAGTAATGATGACGTAAAGACTTATAGTAGATAATCGCTATCTGTTGTACCATCCCCATCATCTCTCTCTCTTCTCTCCTCTCTCTCTCTCTTCTATCTCTCTCTTCTCTCTTCTCTCTCTCAGTCACACACAAACCGTCATCATCATCATCCATCATCATATCATTCATCATCTTTTTGAAAAAAGCCGATGGTTTTGTTTGTTGGTATTTTATTGAATTAATGAGAAGAAATGAATGTTCAAAAAGGATATTGAGTTGCGTATTTGTTCGGTGCCACAAATTTTCCCTTACCATCTAAGGGTTAAAGGGAATATTAATTTCTCCTCTCTCTCTTATTCCTTCTCTCTCTCTCTCTTACCCTAGCCTTCCTCCTGGTCTCTATCTGTGTATATGTCTATGTATGCTGTCTGTCTTTGTCTTTGTCTGTTCGTTTATGTACTAGTCTCTATCCTCTTCTCTATTTTTTTCCTCGTAATATATCTCCTGTGTTTGCTATGTCCTGTTGTTGAGTGCCCCCTTCGATGTGCTTAGTCCGGTCCTGCGTTCCTTCCCTGTGTTTGTGTGGTTTTTTTTTTTTTTTTCCCCCCCTTTGTGTCATTTAATCAATACATCTGCACAGGAAAGTTGACCTTAGAGCACCAATCCTTCCCTTCATTTTTTCTCTTTTCCTTTTCTGTGTTCCCCTTTCCTATTTATCATCAAATTACTGTTTTAAACCGATTTGCTACAAATTTCCTTTAAGTTTAACGTCTTGTCCTTCCCCGTTTCCTAATAATTCCAGCTGCGTTTCTTTGAACTTACTTCGACTTTGCTTTTTTTTTATTTTATAAAGTACTCTCTCGTCTTTGTCCGATCCATAAAGCAGTAATTGTTAAGTTTTCTTTGTCTTTCATCGCATCGAGTTACATATTTACAATGGACATACAACGCCTCGCGTCTGAATCAGTGGCGGTTTGTAAGGGAAACAGAGGGATTGCACTGCGCTATGATCCTTAGTCCCTTTCTTCCTCCGACCCTGTCCCCTTCCCTCTTTATGATAACACACTCCCTCCCCCTCTGTCTTGCTCACGTCTCTGCCGTTCAAGGTTTCTTGCTCTCTGTTTTCTCCTTCCTCCGTTTCTCCTACTCCTATCTCACTGTTCTCCTCTCCTCCCTTCTCCGCCTCTCTCCTCTGCCCGCTTCTCTCTAGCTCTCTCTCGCCTCTCTTCAGTCCTCTCTCTCATTCCTCTTCTCTCCTCTCGCTAAATCACCCGTCCCACTCCCTTCGTTCACTCTCCCCTACCAATTAATCTAAAGGAAATCAACAAAACGACCGTTTGTTGCTTTGTCTTTCAGTTTCAGTAAGGCAATAAATCCTGGCGGAAGAAGCGCGTGGTGAAATAAACAGCCCCCTATCTGGGCCAGGGCATTAGTGTGTGAGAGGGGTGGAGGCGATATTAAGAAGGCGGGGTAGGTGGCCGTAGGTGGCCGGCCTTCCCCGCTGACCTCTGGACATTCTGAACATGACGATCTAAGCGAGAGATTGAGACCAGTCCGGGTAGAAAAAATTGATAGGAAGAGAACACACTCTGTTAGCATATTGGTGTGTTTGGGTGGGTGTTGTTGTGTTGCCCCCCCCCTGTGTGTGTGTGTGTTGTGTGTGACCGTGTGTGTGTGTTGTGTGCGTTTTGTGTGGTGTGCTTTTTTGTGTGCGTGTCGTTTTTTTTGTTTTTTTTGTTGTTTTTTGTGTGTGTGTGCATGTGTGTGTCGTGTGTGCGTTGGGGTGTCGTGCGTTGAGTGTGTGTGTGTGTGGTGTGTGTGTGTGTGTGTGTTTGTGTGTTTCGTGTGTGGTGGTGTGTAGTGTGTGCCCTGTTGGGTTGTGTCATGCTGTGTGTGTTTTTGTGCGCCCTTCCCTTGTGTGTGTTGTGTTGTGTGTGTCCCGTGTTGTGTGTTGTGTGTGTCGTGGCTTTTGTGTGTGTGTGTGTGTCCTCGTTTGTATATAATGTCACTGCTGAATTTTTTTTTCCATATTTATTTCAAATTTGAGCATCATCTCCTTCTCATGGCCAATTAAATGTCTCATTTAGTTTCCATTTCATCGCTTTCTTTTCCGCGCGTCTTTTTATTTTCTCTTTCGTTCCGTTCCTCTTGTGCGACGTGTTATTTTTTTCAACGGGTTTTGATTTGGTTCTGCCGGTATCATTCTACAACATTATCCTTATTTATTCTTAATTCTATTTCCAGCCCTCTTCTCTTGTTTCTCTCCTCTCTCTGCCTGTTCGCTCCTCCTCCTATCTCTATCCTCTCTCGCTGTGCATATCTATCTCTATCTTCTATCTCCCCCTACTTTCTCTCTCTCTCTCGATATCTCTCTCTGTGCAATTTTATGGGACCAGAAATCAACCAATCTTAATGCGGGGGAAAAAGGGTAGTTTTCCCTTACAGATTCTTTCATACAAATTTAACGTAAGGATTGTAAGGACTCACTATATAAATATAGCCGTTATCATAACGAGTGATGCTTTGTTCGTCCTTCCCTAGTAATCTAGTATGTTCTTAAAGAAAACACATTGCAAGTTCTTCTTTTTGTTTTTTACTGCTGAACTCGTTCTTAAGCATCATTGTCTTATTCAATTTTGGCATAATCTTTGTTCTAACCTTTCTTTTTATTTTTTGCGCCGTCTTATTCACTCTCTCTATTCTAGCTATAGCGTATAAATTATCCATCCCCCCCCCACCCATACTAAATTTCACATCTTACTCTCTTTTTCTCTCGTTACTGTACATACGCCCATTAACTGGAGGAGGAGGAAAATACGCTAAACGACGATTATGCCGGCTGTTTCAATTTCAGTCAATCATAAAAACTGGCTTGCCCGAAGCGCTGTTGGTTGACTTAGAACACCCTTCTGGGCAGACTTACAGTTAAAGTGTGTCGGGTAAAGGAGGGTGACATAGGAGGAAGAAGATGTGGGTTTTTAGGGGCGGCCTTCGCTGTCGTGGGTCTTTTCTTTGTTCTTCTTTTCATTTGTCTGTTTCCCAGAAGTCTCCTTTGAGATAAGGCCCATGGGGAGCGGCGGGTCGATTACGGGGGGTGATTAGCGTGGTGGGCCCGTTGGGGGGTTAAGCCGAGGAAATTGGAACAGGAGAGATAGGAAGTCCGAGTACCGAGCCAGTAGGTGGTGATGGGGGGGGGGACAAGGGATACGAAAGGAGAACAACAGCTGAGATATCTGTGTGGGTGCTTTTTCTTTTTTCCCTCTTTCTTTTTTTCTTTTGTGTTTCCCGGTTGTTTTTGCCCGGTCTTACTGTTGTTGTGTGTTGTGTTGTTTGCCCTTGTCGCAAGTGTGTGGTGTGTTAAATATTCTTTTTCCATGAATTCCCATCTGTCTTTTATACGTTATGTGTTTCTACCAACTTCACCCACTACACCTCCCTATTTTTCTATTCAGCACTTATTCCGTTTTAGTTATCTCTTTATCTTTCTGTGTTTCTTTCTTTCCGGGTTATTTTAATTCCTTTTTTTAGACTTTAATTCGTTTTGGTTCTTCTATTTTTGTTTCTGTATTATATTGCATTTCTACATGCTCATTCATGCAATCTCACTGCTTTCTCTAATCCTCGCTCTCTCTCTCCTCCTTCTTCTCTCTCTCTCTCTCTATAGCTTCTCTTCTTGGTTGTTTTCGTCCGGTTTGAGATTTTGACCCGTTTCTACCTTGTTATCCAACCATTTTAGGATCAAAGTTATGTTTATTTTTTTTTTTTCCCCCATTGAAGGGGGAGTGAGAGAGGAGCGAGTCCCGAGTCGTTTTGTTAACCCCCTTGGAGAGTTTGGGAGACTTTTGACTTTTTCCCTCTTGATTTGCGGAGCGCTGCTGATTGTTCCCGCCCCCCGAGGGTGTCGACGCCTCCTGGAGCCCCTTAGACCACTCCCCCCCCCCCCCTTTTTTTTGTCGCCCCCCCCCCTGTAGGAGGCGAGAGAGGATGGTCCCCAACAAAAGATATTTATGTGATACGTGTTTTTATTATTTATGGTACTCATTCCAAAGGACAGAACAAATGCACGAACACCACCTTACAAAAAACGTTTTTCTTGACCTGAAAGTCTAGTGCAAGGAAAGCGAGACGAGTAGGAGAAAGTATACAGACAGAGTTGTGTGGTGCCCGTGCTTAAAATGTCGTTTTGGTGTTTTGTGCCATACGTCCTCGTGCTTTGCTGCCCCGGTGTTGTGTGGGTCTGTGATGCATTCACCTGAATCATGTGTTCATCCGTGCTTCTGGATTAGTCAATGGTTGCATGAAACTTGGGGAAGATTACCAACCAGACATTTTTGGAAGGCCTTTCACACGGTCCGTGGGTCTCCTCTACCGTCACAACTACCTTACACACATCCTCTTGGCACAAAGCTGCTTGATCCGCTTATGACGAGCCAGGATCCGTCGATTCGGGAGAATCACATGAAAGAAATCATGAACACGCATATAATTATTCCACACCTTCATCGCACTGTGCTGATCTCTCTCTCTCTCATTCTCTGCCTACCTCCCTCCCTCCTCTCCTCTCCTCTCCTCCTTCCTCTCTTCTCTCATCTTCGCCCCTCTCTCGCTCCTCCCCTCTCCCCCTCTCTCCTCTCTTCCCCTCCTTCTCTGCTCTCTCTCCCAGTTTTCCTTCCCCAACTTTCCTCCTCTCCTCTTCTCCTTTCCCCCCTCCCCCTCCCTTACCCATCTCTCTCTCCTCGTCTCCTTCCCCCCCATCCCTCCATCTAGCTCGCTGAGTGGTCTTAGACTCGTTACCCCTCTCCGTCTCTCCTCCACATTCTGCATATCCCCTCCTCCCGCTCTCTTAGGTCTCCACCACCCACCTTTGTTCCTTGTCCTCTGTAGCTCGGGTATTTGCTATCTCTATGTCCTTGTCTCTCTACTCTTTCGTTGCTTCTCAAACCGACGAGGAGCCATTAAAAGATACTATAACCGAATTTTTTAAAGTACGGAAAAGAACCTTTTTGTGTGTGGATTGTTAATGCTTAATTAATTCCTTTAAGGTGCTTTTTAAACACCCCAACTTACTCTGGACACAGTTTCGGGGTATTCGCTTGTGGTTCCTTGGAAAACAGCATTTTCAGTTGGGCTTTACTATTCATTTTTTCGTTGTGGGTTTACTGTCTACGATTTATTTGCTTTTGCTTGCTTTGCACCCAACCCCCTATTCTGTCCTCCAAGGATGTATACCTACTGAACATCTACAATGAACCAGTGTTCAGTTCAAGTCAAGTTCAGTTGTCCTCCTCCTCTCTCCTCTCATCCCCTTCCTCCTCCCCCCTGGACCTGCCTCCCTCCCCTCTCAATCCTCCACCCATCTCCTCTCTCTGTCCCTCTTGCAATTCTCTTTTCGTCCTCTTATCTCTCGGGTTCTTCCCTCCTCTCTCTTTTTTCTTCCCCCCCCCCCCTCTCCTCCCTCCCATCCCGCCTTCTTGATTAATGAATCGGTAGCGTACTGTCTTTTAATGTTCCGCCGACAGTTTTTATTACCTTACATTTTTTCCATTACAGCTTTACAGGAAGACAGCTGAGACTGGAACAAAAAAGCAGAAAAGGTGCAAGAAAAAGGACAAAAAAAAATGGGGGGGGGGGGGGGGGGGGGGGGGGAGGATAGCTAGGGGGTTACAGACGGTATGAAGAGGGACGATCTGAAAAAGGGGTTGAACTTAAGGGATACAGTTAAATGTTTACGATTACGCACACACGCTTGCGCGCACTCACGCACCTACGCATGCACTCACACACACACACACACACACACACACACACACACACACACACACACACACACACACACACACACCCGTACACAAACACATACACTGTGTGTATATTGCAAGTCAGTTCTTCAAGCTTTAGAATCCACAAATTTAAAAAATCGT
>JADBJO010000370.1:271472-276472 GCA_016801955.1 Conus betulinus | reverse complement strand
GGAGGCTGGGGTTAGTGTGACATTGGGCAGAGGATTTGAAGCGAGAGACCGATCGTGAACAGAATGATTGCTCCGAATGTCAATGAAGGTGCACACACGTGTGCAGAGAGAGAGAGAGAGAGAGGGAGAGAGAGAGTGTGTGTGTGTGTGTGTGAGTGTGGTGAAAATGTCCCTCAGTTCAGTTTTCTACCGATTTATACTTCCTGTTCATGTTTTTATTTTATTCATTTGAATTCCACCACTCTTTTCTTCCTTCTTTTCTTTCTCACCTCGTTTTTCTTTTTGTTTTCGTCTTTGTCTAATCGACTTAATTTTTCGTTTCAATCTTGGCTGTATTTCTCTTGTTTGTCCTTTTCTTTTCTTTCTTCTCCTCTCTCTCTCTCTCTCTCTCTCTCTCTCTCTCTCTCTCTCTCTCTCTCTCTCTCTCTCTCTCTCTCTCGTGCCGTAAGTTTGATACCAGGCACCAGCTGACCAGTTGAAAGCCCCAGTGACGGTGGGGAAAGACTCACTGACCGCAGGGAAAGTCCTAAAGTCTTGTTGACAACGGATTACTGTGACCTGCGATTCTGTTCACAGAACACGTCAGACCTCATGTCGAATTCTGGCCGTGTCTGGAGTTGTTCTGTCATCACCTGTCAGCGGAACAGCAAAGAGGCTACGGAATGCACATGGCTGTTGCTTGACTGTGGCATTTTTTGCTGATATAGCTCTGCGGTCATGAAAGACTGGCTGGTGCACCCATGGGATCGCTCCGCTCCCGTGGAGGTTCTGTCTTGTCACATCCGGTGGCCATTGAACAATGGCTTTTGCCAGACAGCAATTATGTCCCTTCACGTGTTAATGGAACGCCCTGTGCGTGCCTGCATCCTGTTTGAACACAGCACAGGCTTCCAAGGGTGCAGGATCGGCGGTTGAGGACAGTATTTTTCTGGGTCTTATCCGCACTCACGGGTGTATTTTTTTCTTTTTCTTTCAGGCATCAGTTGATAAATGAATCGGTGATTATATTTTTTCCCATATGTTCCACCTGACAATTTTTTAATTCCCATAATGAATTTTTCAGTAAAATGTTAGTGGAACATGGCACAAAGAAACAATCGATTTATTTGTGAAATTCTGTCTCAGAGAGAGAGAGAGAGAGAGAGAGAGAGAGAGAGAGAGAGAGAGAGAGAGAGAGAGAGGGGACACACTCATCATTGTCCATTCAGCAAGCTGTAAATGAAATAAAGTAGGCTTGTTTTCAAATCAGACATTCAGATACACGCAGATGAACACGTCAACTTCACCTCAGTCGTTCGTTTCCTCCCAAACTGATTGGTCTGATATACAGACGAGACTTGGGTGCCGCAAATACTAACTAAGCAGACGGATCACTGGAAACGCCCCACCCCGAAGAAAATGCTGGTTCCGTGAAAGGTATATAAAGGGATCCCCCAGACATCAGACAGTCTGAAGATAAGCAGGCCGGTCAGAAAAAAGGTGATAAGAAGCGATACCCGATAGACATAAATTCAGACAGCGAGTGTGAAACCGTTAACGAAGTTGGGCTGGAGGAAGTGGACTCCCACCACAACACTCTAACGAAATCAATGCTACGGTATCGTTTTCTTTTTTTTCTACTGTGAAAACGGTCCTGTCAGAACAGTCCTGTGGTTTATGACGTTCGTCACGAATAATGCTGGAGACGGGGTCACCCAGGAGAGGGGGAACAGCAGTGGAGTCTGACCTCCACAGACACGCTGCTGTCTGGATGTTTTGTGGGCCCAGGGTTGAGACTATGGGATGGGACGGATTTAAGTAAATATGTGGATAATGACGGGAGAGAAAGGGGGGAGGGAGGGAGGGAGAGACAGAGAGAGGGTGGGGGCCTAGAAAAGGAAGACGGTTGAAAGAAAGAAAATGGAAAAGCAAAGAAAAACGAGCACAGGAAGGAAGAGAGAAGCATAGAAAAAAGTATAGTAATTATCTTAACAACAAAAAAAAAAAACAGAGAGAAAAGGAGGATGTAGAAAAGGAAGACATTTAAAGAAAGAAAACGGAAGAACAAAGAAAAAAGTAACATAAGAGCTGAACAGCCTTTACTTGGGTCTCCCAAGAGATGTAGTCTCCCACTGATTGACCAAGCAATAACATGTTGAACAAATAGTTAGTTGGGGAGAAGTGCTGGCTAACAAATACACGAGTTAAAAAAGACAGTGGGTGGGTGCGGGAAGGGGCAGATGGAGGTGGAATGCATGTGAAATAAATAGGAATAGAGAGGACATTAGATTACAAATGTGTATGTCTATATATCAAATGAAAATTTATATTTGGATGAACTGTTTCATTTTTTCCCTCTGTTGAAACATATGCAAGAGAGAGCAGAGAGAGAGAGAGAGAGAGAGAGAGAGAGGACTCAGTGAGTCTTTCACATGCTTATGTGTTCATACACGTGTATAGGACAGTAAAACGAGGGGGGTGGGGATGGAGGATGGACAGGGCGGGGGTTGTGGGGGAGGGAGATGGTGGAGGAGGAGCTATCGAAAGCTGACTAAGGCAAGCCAACGGAAATCGTTCACCCTCCATTTTGAGCCATGAAATCATAGGTTCGTCGTTTCAGTCTTCTGTTCGGGAAGGCGGCAGCAGAAGACTTCGGAGAAAGGGACGACGAGGAGGGGGTGGAAATAAAGGTGGTCGGATGAGGGGAGGGGAGGCGGTACGAACATGTCCCAAGTAAATTTTATCTTAAGCAAAGTCAACTAAATATCACTTCTCTCAGAGGCCGTACAAGGGTATCTTCTTGTTTCATCGTTTCGCGGTGAAATAGTTATATCATGGAATGGACCTGCTACTTAAAACGAATCGCAAAAAAGTCTACAAAGTTCGCCGAATCGCCTGGGGCCGATACAAAATATCAATACGTTCCAATGAAGGGAATAGAGTTGAAATCAAAACATGATTTAATAGACATAGCCATCTGATTCGGATACTTTGCGCTGACTAGGAGGGTTTTTTCTTCAATAGGAAAAAGGTGACTTTTGCATTTACGAGCTAGAGGTAAGGCAAAATAGAATTGTTCACCACTCATTTCTTTTTCGGAATTACCATGAACAGTAACGTCCTTTAACTAGTCAAGGTCAAGTGTTACATTCAACTGGCTGAAGTAGCGGTCCACTGTTTCATGTTGAAATGGGAACCTTTACCACAGCGTTTGGATCAATGGCGGGACTGTTCTCAGCTGTCCATCACTGGGGAACGACAGACGACAGCCGGTATCAGACAGAGCGTGTCCCTGGAGGAGGAACGAAAAGAAACCTTGTTCAGAGGTGGCCGGTTGTTTGGTCGTAAGGAAGGGAAAAGAGAAGAACGTGTCGGGTGATGTACCCTTTCTTTCGTTTTTTTTTTTTTTTTTTTATCTATAGTGGTATGGAGTACCACACTGAAGAGGTGGTGGGAAGGGGGTGGTGTTATATTTCCTCGGGGAATTCCGTTTCAGGCAAAAGTTTGGAGACTTGGGCAGTCTCCAAATAATAAGGGACAGGTCTATGTTTAAGAAATGTGAGAACACCTGGGGTCTAAATATCCCTGTTCAGGAGAGAGAGAGAGAGAGAGAGAGAGAGAGAGAGAGAGAGAGAGAGAGAGAGAGAGAGAGAGAATAGTTTTTTCATTTCATCGTTGCTAGTGCTGTTGTTGTTGTTGTTGTTGTTGTTGTTGTTGTTGCTGTTTTTGTTCATAGATGTTGTTACCATAGCCCAGCCGAGCACAAGGCGCCTTTTTAGTGCTTTCAAACTTACCCTGGAGGGAAGATCACCACCTGAAAAACGGCTAAAACAAGTAGTGACGCTAAACTATAGACATTCTTCAGACAGATGAGACTAGACCGTGCTAAGAATCCAGCCAGAGGACAGGCAGACAGACAGACTGACAGACAGAATGACAGACAAACAGACTAACACACAGAGACAGTCAGGCGGACAGGGAATCAGTGATTCCATTCCTGTTCCCTACATCCAATAATTTTTCAGCAGAACTCCTTTCTTCGCTTGCCGGCGATTACGCTTTCTGGATTATTGGTCAGATAAGATTGAAAAGATGTTTGGGGGGGGGGGGGGGGGGGGGCTCTTTTACTCTGCTGAAAGTTTGCCATAGGTTTTTATGTATCGTGTTTCCGTGGAAATTCATAAAAGTATGGAGCTGATGCCCCCCCCCCCCCCCCCCCTCTCTCTCTCTCTCTCTCTCTCTCTCTCTCTCTCTCTCTCTCTCTCTCTCTCTTACTCTCTCTCGGTCTGTTTCTCTGTTTTTTTCTGTCTGTCTCTCTGTCTGTCTGTCTCTCTGATTTCTTTGTCATCAGGGTGAGTTTGAATCGAATCATGATGTTAGTGGCCCAGCCGACGACGCGGAGAGAGAAAGAGACAGAGAGAGGGGAGAGGGAGATAATGTCGCTTATAGCCAAATAGACCACAAAGGGCCACATCAAGGCTGTTGCTGTGCTGAAGTCAACTCACAAAAATCGACCACAGGGAACACATGAGAGCTGTTAGTCAGTTACAAGCGACCTCATTTTCAAGCTGAAATGATGGGAAATTTTTAAAAACAAACGGTATTAGTCCCGCCAGACGATACAGACACACATTTACAGATTACACTTCCGGAATCTGTTTGTCTCTATCGTCTAGTGGAACTAACACCGTTTCTTTTTTTTATATTTGTTTTATTTTCCGCCCTCAGTCACCTCGTTTTGAAACTGAAATGCTGAGACTAAAGATCAAGACCAAGGGTTACTATAAATTTGCAAAGACTGGTTCAGTGTTTTCAAGTTGTAACAAAATGCTATTTTTCGCTCGGGAATTGGTTGATAATTGTCTTATAAGTAATACTTTTGTTTACATCCACGCAACCAAGAGTGATTTTGTGTATAACTAAACCAGACCATTTGGACAGGGTGGGAGGGGAAGGGGCTGTCTGATACAACACTGACACCATCGGAACAGCAAGACGTGACGATATGCTGCGTAGGGCAC
>JADBJO010000370.1:258972-266472 GCA_016801955.1 Conus betulinus | reverse complement strand
GTGGACGAGAAAATCCAACTTTAAAGGTACTCGTTTCTTTGGAGGATTTTAGGACTGTTCACTCCACCGATTATTTTATCACCGACTCGTCTGTGTTTCTGAAGACAAAATGTCAAGAGAGGAAAGCAGCGCTGGGGGATCTCTGTGATGTGCTGTCACTTTTTATGGCTGTTTCAGATCCTGGTGGGAATACATCACAGGTACCTGAACTCTCTCTCTCTCTCTCTCTCTCTCTCTCTGTGTGTGTGTGTGTGTGTGTGTGTGTGTGTGTGTGTGTGTGTGTGTGTGTGTGTGTGATTAAAAGTATGCACATAAATCCACTTATTCTGAATGATTCTTAGCAGATCAAGTGGCAATTCCTTACACTCAGGGTCATGGATTTGAACTTCAGGAACATTTTAAAAGAGTGTAGTGTAGGATCCATTAAAAAAAAATGAAACAAAAGCAAACAAAACATGATGTCTGATAATATCAATAAGGCTTACATTTGAGATAATATTGCTTATTAGGAATTGAGTCTCCTGCTTTCTGTGGTATGATCAGATCCACCTTGCTAGGTTTTTCCAGTCGAAGTGCTGACACACATTGATAAAGAAAACATTGAGAACTGCTTTTTTGTGTTCACTAAACAGACGTAATATCTATGCTGTCAGGAATAATCTTAAAGTAACAAAAACATAATTGACTGTCTTATTTAAGAATGGTGTGTTTTCTGTCAGTCATGATACAATGCTGCGGGGTAACTCCTTCATCCACACAGAGACGGACCGAGGGGGCTCAGTTGGCAGAAACGAGCGTCGTGTCCTAGGAGAATTGAGGTCTGTGGAGAAGTTTCAAGTTCCAGACGTGTGCCCTCGGGCGTTAACTTTGCTACCGTTCAGTTTGTGTTCTAGACAACAGGGAATAGGAAAGTAAGGAAGAAAGACTGATAGGTTTTCAGAGGTTTTGTAAGAGGTTTAAATGTAAGGAGTAACAGTACATAATTGAAATCTCTCTCTCCCCCCCCCTCTCTCTCTCTCTCTCTCTATCTATCTATCCTCTCTCTCTCCCCTCCCTCCTTCTCTCTCTCTCTCTCTCTCTCTCTCTCTTCACTTTCACGTCATAGTCACATTCATGGTTGTAATATAGTGTCAAACAATAACAATAACAAATAAACCGAAATATACCCCTATATAACGTGTAGTCAGAGACGATTTTATACACACACAAACATACACACACGCTCGCACACGCGCGTGGGCGTGCGCATGTGCATGTGCGCGTTTATTAAGATTACAGCGCTCGATGGACTACATGTAGTTCTGACCAGTGCATAACCCAGTCACAATCCCTCGTGAAAGGACAGCTTGTCCACAAAGGTATATGAACACAACGTCACTTGTGTGTGCGTGTGTGAGTGTTGTTTGGACCTGCTCGCACGTGCCCCTGTGTGTAGGTGCACAGTGGAGGAGGACAAAGGAGGGTGTAGTGGGTGGGGGATCCATATCTCTGAAAATATAGTTCTTGTCACCTGAACGTGTTGTTCTGCGAGGGGTTGCTGAGGAACGGGGCTGAGGAGTGTGGGGAGGGCAGGAGGAAATTTTGTCAACCAATTTGCGCGTCCTATTAGTAAGAGAGACCAAAAAAATACTGGTTGATATTAGCGACTTAGGTCCATGAAAAACAAACAAACAAATGTGTAGAGATTGGCTTTTCCTTGCAGGATGTTATATTCACTTTCTGAGTCTGAAGTCATAGGTAATGATCGTGGATTCCAGGTTTTGAATGTAGTTGAATTAGAAACGGTTTGGGGAATATATCTCCTCTGGAGGTACATTTTCCGCTTCATAGAGCTGAAGTTTTTGGATGTCCATGCTGGTATACTAAACAAAAGCCTAGCTGGTGCTCCTGACAACATAACGCAAATTCACAACAATGCCATACAGTGTTCTCTACCTGCATACAGCTCAGTCGGAATGCTTATCTATGGTATACATGAACTTGTCAGTTCCTAAAATTGCTGTTCTGAACATACTCATACTTATTTAATCAGAACCAAATTGATCTTTTGTTGGATTGTTGTCCTATGTTTTTCGATATTGAGATCAGTCAGTCTATTACGTAATTTAGCAGATGTGTTTTTAAACACTTCATTGCGAATGTGTGTGTGTGTGTGTGTGTGTGTGTGTGTGTGTGTGTGTCATTTATTTATGTCTTTCCACTAATTGTGTGATATTAGACGGAAAAAACAGTGGATGAGTAAGAGAGTAAGACTTGTGTATGTCTAAACTGTATGGAGTTCTACATATTCATGTACGTGTGTATACATATGGATGCTTAGGCGTGAAAATGTATGTGTATTTGAATGTAGGAAGAAAATATAGCTACACGATTATATTGGCAAAAAAAAGAAAAAAGAAAGAAAAAAAAAAAAAAAAAAGAAAAAAAAAGGAAAAAAAATCAACAAAATTATAAACATCGCCCCCCCCCCCCCCCCCCCCCCCCCCCTCTCTTCTACCCCTCCATTACTTCCGCATTAAAAAAAGAAGATGATTATAGATAGTAACCAATTGGACTGTTCTCTAGACTTACAAAAAAGTCATAAGTCAAAGCTGGTGAGTCGAATATACTGAGCGAGCGAGTTATTCTGCGATAAAACTGGAAATGAATATCTTCAAGCTTTGACATGAAAGAATGTGATTAGGAGATATTTTGCATCCACAAATGCAAACTATATCTTTGACATACTTTGTTTTGAAAGCATCAAGTTTCCATCTATACATTAAGGAAAGTAATTTTTTAGTCGTTATAAAGTTATCTTTTATATTTTTTTGAATATTGAAATGGTCTTGGTCGTTTTGATGTTTCACTTCATTTTGGAAAACATTCCAAATGTGCGACCTTAGTAGGCCATACTGCTCGTGCAAGGAAAGAGGAAAATGAAGGTATTCAGACTGAGAACCACACTTAGCGCCATGTTTAGCTGCCCTGTCTACCTTTTCATATAGTATAAAGAACAGTGAGATGGTATCCAACAAAACGTTATCTGGGTACCCCTTACAATTAGCATATGTATTAAGCAACTAATTTCCATAATCATTTCTGGCCGGGTGTGCAGTTGTAAGGCTTGTAATGCCTGCAAAACTGATTTAGAATCTACACAAAAAAGAATCTGAAATATAGTTGAGGGAAGTTGATCAAATAATTTAAGGCCATAAGTATTGCTGTTAGTTCTGCTGTAAATATGGACTTGTGTAATCCAATATAGAACGATTTCTCAATTTTCAAGTCAGGGATTAAAAAGGCACACCCTGTTTTACTGCTTATACAAGAACCGTCTGTGTATACCTTTAAATGACTCGCGTAGTTCTCTTCAATATGGCATTTAGTGTAACTGGCTAGCATATTCATGTTTTCGTCTTTCTTTATATCTGTGTGGTCAAGGTCAAAATAAGCTTTTTGAAGTTCCCATGTTGGTATTGGGAAAAAGGATGGTCTGACAGATACTGAATCTTTATCTGAAGAAATGCCAGAGTCGGTTATAGTTTTGGTTGTGAATGTTGCTAGTGTAACTTGAGAGGATATTGATTTAGCTCTTTTAGGAAAGTCAATATCTGACCTAACCTTTATGTCAGAGTTGATGTATGTTTTGATAGCTGAATTTTTAATACATATTTACAACACACGCTAAACGTCTATACTCTTCTAATGGAAGCATTTGAGTCTCAAAATATGTTAGTGATGATGATGCATGAGTTGGTAGACCTAGTGCTACTTTTAATGCCTTACATTCAATGCTTTGAAGCTTTTTTTTTAATAAATACTTTGGAGCGCGGAAAAAAAAAAAACTCTTGTGCATATGTTAACTTTGATCGCATTAAAGATTTACACAGTGTTACTAATGTAAATGAGTTTTGTCCCCATTTTTGATTAGAGACTATTTTTATTAAATTTAACGTTTCCCTTGCTTTAGTTAGCAAATTATCAATGTGTATATTCCATGTTAACTTTGAAGTAAAAAGAACTCCCAAAAATTTTACCTGTGTTACATATTTAATACTTGTATTTCCCAAAGTAAAGACAGGCATTCTATCTGGATTTAAGCCATTGTTAAAGAGAATGATGTTTGTTTTTTTTTTAAGATAGACTTAGCCCATTTAGCTTCATATATTTACCCATCTTGTCAAGCTCACGTTGATAAATCTTTTTTATATAATTTATACTACGCTGGGGCGTTTTCTTTTTCAGAGTTACTTCCATCCACATGCATATATCATCCGCATATTGAGCAAGCACAACATTGTTCGATATCTTACTTGGCAAATCATACATTTATATGGTGAAGAGAAGGGGAGCTAAAAACTGACCCTTGAGGGATTCCCATTGATAAGTTTCTGGATGTTGAATAAGTAAGTTTTCCCTATTCTAGTTTGTATCACCCTGTCTTGCAAAAAACATTTAATATAGTTATGTATGTTTCCAGACAGGCCGATGTCTTTAATTTTGTTCAAGAGCTGGAAATGCCACACTTGGTCGACCATACGCTTTGTTTATATCAAAAAAGGTGGCTAATATACATTTACGTCTGGCAAATTGTTTTTTTTTTATATTAGTAGCTAATTTTACTAAGATTTGTGTGTTGATCTTCCTGTTCGGAAGCCAGCTTGGTTAATTGGAATTACATAATATTTTTCGCAATAATGTACAAGCCTATTCAGAACTATTCTCTCTGAGAGTTTACAGACATGGGATGTTAATGCGATAGGCCTATAGTTCTTAATATCGTTAGTAGATTTACCTTGCTTGTGAATAGGGACAATAATTGTCTGTTTCCAGATTTTCGGCATTTCACCACTTCTCCAACATTTATCAAATAATCCATGAAGAAAATCAATAAAAATTTTCGGGCAAATTCCTTAACATCTGATTAGATATTGCATCTAATCCTACTGATGATTTTTTATTTGGAATTTGTCGTATAGTTTCTTTTAGTTTTGTTTTTGTTAAAGAAGCATTAAGATTATTGCACTTATCCTGTGTTCCTTCTGTATTTGCTTCACATTTTTCTTCATGCATCCTATAATTTCTATCAGTATCTGTCAGTCCCAGGGCAGCTAACATTAGCAAACATGTTTACAAAGGGCTTCTGCTTTTTCTTCAGCACTAGGAATATCATTATTGTTTATTTTTATGGGATACTGAGGAGATATAAATCCATTTTCATAGCTTTTATCTCTCCCCCAAACTTCTTCATATCTTTACAATCTCTAATTTCAGAATTACAAAAGTTATTCCAGTGTTGCGTCTTAGCATTTTCTATTACATCATCACTTTCCTTTCCAGACTCTTTCATTTCTTATGATTACTTACTGACCCCTTTTTTGGAATAAAGCTTAAATGCTTCTTTTTTCTTGTTGTTCGCAGTTTCACATTCTTTGTTCCACCAAACATTCCCGCTATGTTTCTTTGAATTTGTGCTTTTTAGCTTTGGAATAGATGTATTTGCTGCTTCAAGAATGTATTTACAGAAACGTTTATATTGGTCGTCTATATTATCCACAGATGAAAACTCTATGTCCATGTTTCTAAGACTATCTTTAAAAAGAGACCAATCTGCACATTTATAATTGTATTTTGGAATCATATCTTCTTCAAAATATTCTTTATCCTCCATTTTATTATTCAATGATATTGTTATAGGAACGTGGTCTGATCCTAGAGGATCATTCCCTGTTTCCCATGAATAGTTTGCTGCCAGTGATGGAGAGGCAAATGTTAAGTCAATGGCGGAGGGATTATGGGTAGCTATATCAGGTATACGTGTAATATTCCCATTATTAAGTATGCATAAAATGGAGTCTGCAATATTATCTAATAATCGATTATTTGAAACAAAAGAACAGTTGTTGTCCCAAAAAGGTGAATGAGCGTTAAAGTCACCTCCTATGATCCATTTATCCCTTTGATCCCGAAATTCCCTCATCCATTCTGTGTTTTCATTATTGGGTCCTTTTGGTAGACAGACTGAAGCAAGATTCAAAATTAAATTTGATGAGAATTTTACCATATAACGGCACAACATGAAACAGATGATATGCTATTAGTTACAGGTGGTGTTCTTATGCAATGGTCCAGACCTTCACTTATATAAATAGCAGTTTGAATACGACGGTCAGAACATTCTTCAAAAAAAAACTGGAGGGTGGTAATATCCAGGTATAACAGGCAGTTTATCACTGCTTACATTCAATGATTGTAGTAATAACACTTGAATATTTTCAGATGATAAATATTGCTTTAAGTAATATATATTTTTTGTAATAGAGCGACAGTTCCATTGTAGGATTTTTATGTTAGTGTTTTTCTTTTTCTTCTTCATAATAAATAGTGTCTCAATATCAATGTTCTATTTTTTCACTAGTAGATTATCATGTCTGAAAGGTATTTGGAAACAGAAAAGTAGGAGAATAAAACCTGAGAAAGGAAAACAAAGTGGGCAGGTCTCCTCCAAATCTCTTCCTAAAAAAAAAAAAAAAAAAACCACAAAGTATGCCCGTTTTTGTTTCAAAAGACCTCGCAGACATTTCAACCCTATAGCTATTGTACAAACAAAATTGTCCGTTTATGGCATGAAGGCCCAAGGAGGAAGTGAACAACCAAAGCCGGGAGGGGGCATGAATGCAGGCGGAGGGGGGCACCAACGGTCAGCTCTGCGTCTCTGCCTCCGTCGAGGTCGCTCCCAGAAGAGGCGATGCAGGTGGCGGCCAAGGTTCCCTGCCATGTACCTTGCACCTTCAGCGTTTGGGTGGATGTAGTCCTGGAAGTGGTGGCCCCTGTGCATGGCGTCGTCGTAGCCTACGTAGGTCACGTTCTTCGTACCCCGCTTGAGGATCTCTGAATAGGTATAGACGTTTTTTTTTTTTTGCTTCCTGTACGTTTGATTTGACTGGTAAAGCTCGGCTTACTACAACGTGGGCTTTTGGAAATATCGCCTTAATTCCTTTCACTGCTGAAGCCATTTGTGAACCACATTCTGCTGCATCCTTTGCTTTCAGGTCGTTGATGCCTGTGTGGAGCACCACACAATCAGGTTCAGGCTTAAGTTCCTCACTGGCAGACTTCGCCACATCCTCTTTTATCTACAGTGAAGGCATTGCGGAAGGCCACCTGTAGACCGTATGCGTTGCCGAGTCTGGCTGCATCTATTTTCTTCATCGTCGAGTCATGCAGTATTAGTACACGGGGCGAATCTGATGGTGTGTAGTGGTTCTGACGCATTTCTTTTTCTTCAGGTACTATGACGTGTTTGGAAGTGACGTCATTTACTGCCTTGTTCTTTGGAATAGGCTTCTCTGATTTTTTTTTGGCATCCTTTTCGATACTTCGACTCACCTTTGGATGGGGAGTCTGGTCGGCTCTGATGAAAGGGTGTTGGTGTGTGGTAAAGGTGAGGATGAGGAGCCAACAGCTTCTGCGTAGGACCGGGTCTGTGGAGGTTGGGCTATGCGGGTCTCCTGTTTT
>JADBJO010000370.1:246472-248972 GCA_016801955.1 Conus betulinus | reverse complement strand
GTTTCTACTTTTTTGCTTTTTTTTTCCTCTTTTTTGTGGTCAAATTGTTATATTTCAAAACTAGCGGGATACATACATATTTTTTCGCAATGTTTAGATCCACCACACTTTTATACGCGAAAAAAGCTGGAGCGATGCACGTTTTCTCGCAGCGTTTTGGTTTCCTTTTTTGCCCAGACAACAAATGCCCGCCAAAGAGATAAAGAAAAAGAATTCAGTTTTAGCCTTCCAAATACAATACATGCAAGATGATTATGTTGTACAGTAAATATGCTGCAAGTTCTGTTTCTTTTCTTGTCCAGTATTGCATAGCTGCAGTGTGTGTGTGTGTGTGTGTGTGTGTGGTGTGTGTGTGTGTGTGTGTGTGTGTGATCTTCTTCACTTTACTGTTTGTCCATCTATCAGTATCATCCAAAAAGCGTGTATAATAACTGTGCAAGAAAAAAAGTCTACAGTAATATGATAATGAAAAAAATACTCATCAACAAACACATACAAAGCACAAAACAGAACGGAGAAAACGTTAGGGGCTGGGGAGGGGGGGGGGGGGGGGGGGGGGGGGGGTATTAATTACATCGAGGTTGATCAAGTTGGTTGTTTCGAATGTGATATAAAAATGTCCATAAAATTGTTACAGTTCTGGAGATCAACAAGCAAGGGGCGCAACAGTTGGTTCCTGTCAACGTAGGCTGAAGTTGTTGGAGTTAGTCATGAGTTACGGATAACTTACACACACACAGTCCAGATATATCGGTGAAATGGATAATGGAGACTGTTTTGTGCAGGTGACACAACTGGAACGAAGGCTTCCAGAAAGTTCACGACCTAACCACAAAAGGAGACATGGAAGAACAGTTTGATTGCCTCCCTTTTCCAGTGTCCACCTCCACTCCACACATTTGTTGCTCCAGCGCCAGTTCGGCGACACGACGCCATCATGAAAAAGACGTCATGTCTTACCACTGAAAAGACGTCACCAACAATAACAACAACAACAACGATGACGTCATCGGTTCCCCCCCCCCCCCCCCCCCCCCCCCCCCCCCCCCCCCAAGGTGTCTCCCCATTGGTTGTGGAACAGATGCAAGTGGGATGGTGCCAGATCAGGTGAGTGCCATGGGCGGTGGGTGATCTACCATTTGAAAGCTGATTGTTGCAGCAATAGCTCTGACAGAAAGTTGAAGACCAGGCACTACACCCTCACTGAGCCGTGCGATCGTTTCCCTGGTCACCAAAGTCGAAGGCCTTTCACTTCGAGAGTCATCTTCAAGACGTCTCCTTCCTCTTCTGAACTCTGCTGACCATTTCCTCTTCACAGTGTCAAAGGGAGATGCTTCTTCCACAGAACAGATTTTCACCATGCCATAATGAATAACTTGCCAGCTTACTCTTTCTTCACCAGTATCGAATCACTGTTGGGTACCGTAGCATTTCCATAGCTGCAAAATGGTCAGCAGTGTTTCGGAGAGGAAGGAAGTAGGTCTAGCCGAAGGGTCATAGACGCAAAAAACTGTGACGTCATGCACTAACGTTTGCGCGTCGTCTTTCAGGAGGGCCGTGTGATTATGTGCATTTGTTTGTGAATGTAGCATTGTTCCTGCCCAGATAGGCCACGAACCGTTTGAACAAGTTTAGTGTGTTTACTTTTAATTCGTTTTGTGTCTCCGTGTGTGTATGTGTGTGTGTGTGTGTGTGTGTGTGTGTGTGTGTGTGTGTGTGTGTGTGTGTGTGTGTGTGTTTTGTTTTTTATGAGGAGAAAAAAAAGGATTACGGTAAGTGTGTACATATCTTATCTTGACACACGCAGACTAATACACACACACACACGCACACGCACACACACACACGCACACACACACACACACACACACACACACACACACACACACACGCGCACACACACACACACACACACACACACACACACACACACACACACACACACACACACACACACACGCACACACACACACAGACACACACACACAGACACACACAGACACACACACACACAACACACACACACACACACACACACACACACACACACACACACACACACACACACACACAGAGAGAGGGAGAGAGAGAGATTCAAAATTTGTATCTGTTCATTCTTCAAATTCTGCATCTTGTTCTTCTCAGAGGATTTTCTTTAATGTCTTACTGTCCACGTCATCACCATGTACGTGACATCTACCGCTGAGAAATATTACTCGTGAAGTGTTATTTCACAATGTCAGTGTTCAGTAGACTTCCGACTCCTTTCCAAAGTGACAAAAAGCTTGGCTGTCAAGCTCAAACTCCGTGCATACGATAATGTCACAAGTCATATTTATGCAGAAACTCAATTCTAGCCCGAATTGTTGTGATTTTTCTTAATGTCATGGATGGCATTACGACACGTTCTCATGGGCTCAGTCGATTTGTCGCCACAAAACGGCAAGCAATCTTTTCGCTCCTCCGCTGTTTCATTCGCACACCAGACAGACAGAACGCG
>JADBJO010000370.1:231472-236472 GCA_016801955.1 Conus betulinus | reverse complement strand
AAAGCAAGCTGAAGAAGGTATACGAACGTTACATTACAATCTTGGAATTTACAGGAAAGAAAATAAAAACGTGAAAAGGGACGAAAGAAAGGGAAGAGATATGAAGACAGATTAACAACGGAAAAGAAAGACAGTACTGAGAAGGAAAGAGGAAGACAGTAAAAGAAGAAGGGGGGAAAAAGAGGGAGATAATTCACCTTTAAAACAACCTCGTTTTAAAATCGAAATTTTAAAATTAAAAAGTGTAAAAAATAACACATATAAGAAGAACAACTAATTTGTCAAACTACACAAATAAGCTACAATAACAAGAAGCAAAAACAGACATTGAGGAATAATTTTTTGAAAAATGGAAATGAACTCAAGTCACACCGTACATGGAAAAGAAGATAAAATAGAAACAAAAACAAAAAACACCTAAACTCTCAAATCACTAACAAACTGAGAGAAAAAAAAACTGCCAAGGCTAGAAAACGATGGCTGAAAAGGAGAGTAGATTTACACAAAAACGATAGGAATAGGCGGACAGTCAAGGGATAGCAAGGGAACTGAGAGGAAATAAAGAAGGGTTTGCTACTTCGGGGGCTAAGGCGCCGCAACGAGAACAGAAGAAAGGACGCAAGAAGCAAAAAGAAGAGATGCCAGCGCCTAGCTAGGGACGGGGGCGCATCCGAAGAGGGTGGATTTGGCTGGGGCGAAGAGCAAGAAGCCAGAGAGGAAATAGTGCACGATGACGATCAGATGAATGGAAAGATCAACAGGGAGGATCCGCCGGATGATTGGTGGGGTGGGGCGGTCGGGTGGGGGCGGGGCAGGCGAGACCGGTTTACACTCGACTGTCACCATATCCTGCCTCTGGACAGGATACAGAAGACGGTGTGGAGCGTAGGAACCTCATCAAGACCTCTGGCGTGAACAGTTATAAAGCAAGCGAGCCAAGAGGAGTTACATCTTTCGTCAGTTGTTAGGTTTGTCTTCTGCTTTCGGCTAGATGGCGGGTGTGTGAAAACGCCTTAGGCATTCCAAGAGGCTAAAACTAAATCTACCCTACCCGCAAGCGGGGGAGAAACAGTGGGGTAGTTTCCACGCACTCAACACCAATTGACATCGACAGGCTTCCTCCTGGTTAACCGGACATGCTCTAGCGAGGGGTAGTTCTCTCGACACGGGGAAGCTCTCCCGGGAATGTTGCCTGGGGATGGTCAACATGCTCCATGGCTATCCTGGGGAAATCGGGGTGCGAGACATACGGGACAGGAGGAAAAAAAAATCAAGAAAAAATCAAAATCTCATCCATCATAGATACAAACACTCATCACTACAACAAAAAAAAAAAAAAGGAGAACAAATCGAGAATAAAAAAAATACAAAATCTCACTCAAATCATCATACTCTCTCTCCTTCCACATAACACAATTTTTATAAAGTATTCAGGAATGCATGTGTTTCACATCAAAGCTGAGCTTGAAAATCTGCCGCAATTAGAGACCTGTAGAAAATAAAGAAAAGTGGGACATAGAAAGTGAAGAGCTTTCCGTAAACTCAATTGAATTTGATTCTAGCGTATTCTGGAAACTTAATGCCAAAGTCGATAGCAAAGACTGAAAAAGTACGTACATTTGCGATCAAACGTTTTTTTTTCAAATGTTCCACTGCATGCTTCGAATACAGTAGACTATGGGTGAAACTGGCAGATACCCGTTACACATTACGTGTTATATCAAATGTGTAGATTATTTGTCAGAATCATTAAGGGTGTATGTCTAAAGACTCCATAAATAGGCCTGTGAAATATTACTCAACGAATATGAACGGGGGGAAGAAAATTGGGGTATATCATATATACAAAAATTTAACTGTGCATGAATTTGAGATTGTGTAGATGGGCCAGGGAGTTCGATATGAAGTCCGAATTGTTTTTTTTTTAATTCAAATACAGGCTAATAACCTCTTAAAAACCAAACTAGCACTCTTAGATGCAAAGTACAGGATGATATGATTGGTTTTTATAGCTTTAAAAGCATTTTTGAAACAGAAAAATATATTTCGATAATAACGAACAGGTGGCATAGAATTTGCTTCGCTGGACTGAGATCAAGGACTCTCGGCTCTTAAACGCCCATAAAAAGACGGTTCCATACTGAGCCATCCACATCGTCAAATTGTCCATCGTATGGTTTGTTTAGGAAGGATGAGACGCATTTTTCGTTTCATTGTAAAGAATACAAATTCTATTCGTGAAAAAAAAATGCATAACCCCCACCCACCCACCCCAAAAAGTTGCGAAAAAATGAGGAGGGGAAAACGGTGAGAGTGAAACTGAAATTGAACTGAAATTGAAACGACGATGACTGTGTGAAATCTCTCGCAACGTATACTGCAGAGGCGTTAAACATTCGAACAAAGAACAATAGTTCACCCGATGCGATTGAAAGATAGAAGGAATTCTAAAGGAGACGGTTAAGACGTTTTGTGATTTCTTCGGAAGTTCGTGATACTGCATGGTCGGTATCCAGGCTTACTGTGCTTGGAATACAAGCTTTATACTAATTATGTTTGCTTTGGATTTTTTTTTTCATTATGTTACTTCCCTTTTGCTTTGCATTCCCGATGTAATCAAGGCTGTATTGCTAATGACACAAAACAAAAATGTTCAGTTTTCAGTGTTCAGTACTCTCTCTCTCTCTCTCTCTCTCTCTCTCTCTCTCTCTCTCTCTTGCTGTACCCTGATGCCAGGCGCTGAGTATTAAAGGAATCTTGACCGATTTTTTTTCCCCGAATGTTCCGCCTAATAGTTCAATTCCCCTTCATTTATTTCATGAAAACTTTAAGGGAAGAAGAAGGAGAAAGGAAGAACAGCTAAAGAAATACTGCATGAATGAAGAAAGGAGCGGGTGGAAAAGGGAAAGAAAAAAGAAAAAAGGGACGAAAGGTTTTCTAGGGATCAAGAGGATGATTACATTGAAAAGGATTAAAATGAGGGACATTTGAATGTGCGTGCGTGCGTGCGTGTGCGTGTGTGTGTGTGTGTATGTGTGTGTGTGTGTGTGTGTGTGTGTGTGTATGCTGTGAGTGTGTGTGGGTGTGTGTGCGCGTTTGCGGGCGCGCGCTTATGTATGTGTGTACGCGCGCTCACACGGGCGTGAGAGAGAGAGAGAGAGAGAGATAGTATGCATTTTTATTTCATGTAATTGATAGAGGGCTGTTGAGTATGCAACACACACACACACACACACGCACGCACGCACGCACGCACGCACGCACACTCACACACACATACTCACACACACTCACACACACACACACACACACGCGCGCGCGCGCGCGCGCGCGCGCGCACGCACGAACGCACGCACGCACGCACGCACGCGCGCGCACGCACGCACGCACGCACACACACACACACACACGTGCGTCTGCATACGCACATGAGTTCACACTCACACACATATACACACATGCACACACAAACGCACACACGCGCACGCGCGCGCCCGTTTTTACAAACAGTTCTTCATTGGCTTATTGCTTTAAATCCCCCGTCCTGCCTCACATTATCCCTCCCCCCTCCGCTTCCGTGCTCCCTCCTCGTCCCCTAACTGTCACGCTTCCTGCCCAAGTTGTGGAATTCAACGAACGCTCTCTTCAGCTCTTAATCATTTGGTTGGCGAAACTGAAAGATAAATAATCGTCGTTTTGTTGGTTTTTCATGTGGGTTGAGGAGCACAACGGTGGAGGGGAGGGATAAGAAGAGAGAGATATATATATATATATATATATATATATATATATAGAGAGAGAGAGAGAGAGAGAGAGAGAGAGAACGGTCACAGAGAGACAGAAGCAACAAAGATCGCATAGCCTTGTCTATTCAGCAAACTTTACATAAAGTGTAGTGGGATTATTTTCTGATCGAACATGATTTTTTTTTTTTTATTCCACGTAGTTAGGCTCCCTTACCGATTTCTCCCTCCAGAGAAAAAAAATCTGTGGAACGATGGGTCAGCTGGAACTGCCTGAAAACGGATGGGGCCTGGGTGCTGTACACACTGACCACTCGGCGGAAGGGTCCACGGAAATGACCCACCCAAAGAAAACGCTCTCGTACCCAAGGATATAAACTTTGTTTTTTTACGGGTCTTCAAGCATAACAAATTCAGTGTCTGCAAAGAATTGAAAACATCGCTCGTACTGAAAAAGAAAAAAAAAAAAAAAAAAAAATACAACGCCACTGTTGAAGGAGAGCCACAAACTGCCTGTGGAATGTAGGTGCTGGCGGAACATTGCAGATGTCGCGTTCTGCCATTTCCATGGGTCTCCTCCACCATATTTATCTGCCTCGTTCCACGCAGACCATCCTTCCCATTGGCTTGATTCTTCCATTGAAATGCTTTCGAGATTTCCAAGACACAGAATGAAAGCTGTGATGGAACGCCGTTCGAGTTTCTCTGCATCATGTTTCTGGAACTTACTGCGTCTAGTGTGTACAACGTGCCATCTCTGCCGGAATTCAAAATAGCTTTCAGACGTAAATATATCCCCACGATTATCCTGGTCTATGTTGCAAGCTGTGTGTGAAATGTGGAAAAGAGAGGGAGGGGGTTTTTGTGCACAGTGATGTGTTGTGTGTGTGTGTGTGTGTGGGGGGGGGGGGGGGGGGGGGGAAGGGAGGGAGGGCATGTATAGTTGTTTTGTTGTTGGCAGTGGTGGAAAAAGTGGCTGTGGAGAAATGACTTGCGCTGTGAATGGTTAATGGACAGCAGAATGCGTTGCTCGTGTTCGAACTGCTTTATCGTTACCCTTCTTCTTCTTCTTCTTTTTTTTTTCCTCTTCTTCTTCTTCTCTTCTTCTCCTTCTTCTTCTTCTTCTTCTTCTTATTATTATTATCATCATCATATCATTATCATATTACTATTGTTGTTGTTGATGATGATATTAATGTTGTTATTGTTTCATTGTCATTATTATTGTTGTTCTTATTGTTGCTGTTGTGGTTGTTA
>JADBJO010000370.1:221472-226472 GCA_016801955.1 Conus betulinus | reverse complement strand
TGTGTGTGTGTGTGTGTGTGTGTGTGTGTGTGTGTGTGTGTGTGTGTGTGTGTGTGTGTGTGTGTGTGCGTGTGTCCGTGTGCGTGTGTGTGTGTGTGTGTGTGTGTGTGTGTGTGTTTGTGTGTTTACAGTGGAGAGGGACAAAGGAGAAGGGGTGGTGGGAGGGAGGAGGAGGGGTCTGCGGTTCTGAAATTTCTGTCTTCTATCTTAATTGGTCTTAATTGTTCAGAAATCATTTGTCTGCTTCTATAGCCTCTACAGACGTTGGCATTGCGTGAAAACACAATTGTTACTCAGCGTCAGTGATCACTTTCCAATCGGGGCTTAACTGCCATTCAACGGCTTTATTGCAATTGATCCTTAGGTCATCTGATTGTTGGACAACGTTTGGGAAATTGCACTTGTTACCTGAATACATTGCTCTGTGATTAGAAAGGCTGGAAAGAAGTAGGGCTCAAGAGGAGGGCTCAAGAGGGGGGGGGGGGGGGGGGGGGGGGGCGGGATTCTGCGAACCAGTTTGCGAGTGCATTTAATGCGAGATTCTAGTTTATGAGTGACGAGGTCAATGCAAAAACAAACATGTAAAGCACGCTTTCCTGTTAGGATATTCTAGTTTTCTGATTCTGAGTCCCAGAGGTGAAAAGTTTGATTCCAATTCAGGAGGGAGCTTGCATGCGCTGTCAGAAACGATCAACTTTGGGGAAAACCTTTCATTGGAGATACGTTTCTATTTCATGTTGTTGAGTGTTGAGCATCTTACTGAAATCCTAAACAAAAACGTGCCAGTTTGGGCATTAACACAGATTCGTAGGAGGTATACGATGTTCTCTACGTGTACACAACTCAGTCTGAATCAGAACCTATGGTAGATGTAAACTTATCGGGAAAATGGTTGGTTGTTCTGTGATATTTCAGTATTATTGATCATAGCCGAACTGATCTTAGGATATTGGATTTTTTTTTTTTGTACGTCTATCCGATGCTGAGATCAAATAATCTGTTTTTGATTGCTTTAAAATTTGGGTTAAAACTCTTCCTCAGAACGTTGTTTTGACTTTGATTTTCAAGAAAATAGAGCGTTTATAGTTTTAAACACTTTACATGATGATGCAGACGCCATTACCCTAGGAGGGAGGGAAGAGTGGTTGGGATGTCGATGCGTGCAAACCAGTCAGTATCCTGATGCCAGGAAGATAATTGACAATCTCGTAAATCAAATCAGCAATGTAGTCCAACTTGTGCGATGATTGCGTGTGGGTCACAGCGTGCAGAACAGTCAATATACTGATGGCAGCAGTGTTGTCAAAATCACTGTAAACGTTAGCGCATTGGAGACAGAAATGAAGAGGGACAAACAAGTACGCACACAGGCACATTAAAAAAAACAGTGTGGGAGTGAAAGGTGTTCAAAGACACTTCATCAAGAAAAAAAATAATAACAAATTTGCCATGTGGAACATGACAGAAAGAATTCGCCGACTCATTCGCTAAAATCTGTGAGAAAGATAGAGAGAGAAAAGGACAGAGATAGACAGACACACACACACAGACAGGCAGAGAATAATGGACACGGGGACAGACAGATAGACAGAAAATAACTGACGTACACACAGACAGAAACACCGAGATTACAGAGATTGTTCAGCCTTGTCCATTCAGCAAGCTATGGATAAAACGATGCCGGCTTATTTTCCTGTAAGACATTTTAATGCATGCAGACGAGATCAGCTTCACCTCTGCCTCCCATTTCCACCCGAATTAAATCCTTCAACCGACGGATCTGCTGTGACTCGCTGGATACATACAGATGGGGCATGGCGGATGCTGTAGATACTGACTCGGCAGACGGATCTATTGCAATAACGCCCCCACCCCAAACAAAGCGCTGCTACAGCAAAACGTACCAGCGGCGGTTCCCCACCAGCATCTCACAGTCTGAAGATAAACAGAGCTGTCAGCTAGAAGAAGAAAAAAAGAACGTGATAGGAAGCAATAAGATTGACACAGAAGATCAGAGACAGCGAGCGTGAAAGCTTTCAGGAATTTTGACTGGAAGGAAGTGGACTCCTACCATAACACCACAAAGAAATCGGTGCTGCGACGTCGTTTTTTACCCACTGTAAGAACGGTCCTGTCAGGACAGTCCTGTGGTTTATGACCTTGGTCAGGAATAATGCTGGAGACGGGGTCAGCCAGGAGAGGGGGGACAGCAGTGGATTTTCATCTCCACAGACACGCTGTCTGGGTGTTTTGTGGACCCAGGGTTGAGATTTTGACGCCGTCAGCAGATGGGACGAATTTCAGTAAATGTATGGATAGTGACGAGAGACGGACAGACAGACAGACAAGCAGACAAACAAACAGACAGACAAACAGGCAGCCAAACAGACTGACAGACTCTGAGACAGAGACAGAGTCAGAGAGGAGTAAAAAAAAAACGTTCAAAAGAAAGGGAGAGAGAGAATTAGAAAAGGACAAAAGAGAGGACGAAAGATGCAGAGAAAACGGAACATTGTCAAAAAGACAGAAACAGAAAAAAGAGCAAGACTTTTTTCTGTACGCAAATAGAGAGAGAGACAGAGAGAGAGACAGACAGACAGACACAGACATACAGACAGACAGAGAGAGAGACAGAGAGAGAGAGAGGCTCTGTGTGTTTGTGTTTGTCCGAATGCACACACATGCGCACAATTTTTGTTTGTTATTTGCTTTATAGCTTTTCATTCACCTCAAAGATGTTAATCCGTCACCTGGATCAATCAGCGGCATGGAATGAGAGGAAAAACGAACAGAATGTGAAAGCCTTGCACTGTCCCGTGGTCTCCTCCACAGACATTCCCGGCACAGAGCCACAGACCGCCTGATATAACGATGTGGGGAGAGTCTCCTCTTTGAACGTGTGAAGAAATCAACGCAGTATTCCACGCACGGCGAATTAATCTCCGATTCGTCACCGTCTTCGTCACCGCCTCTCTCTCTCTCTCTCTCTCTCTCTCTCTCTCTCTCTCTCTCTCTCTCTCTCTCTCTCGCTCTCTCTCTCTCTCTCTCGCTCTCTGTGTTTGTCTGTCTGTCTGTCTCTCTCTCTCTCTCTCTCTCCCGTCTCTCTCTCTCTCTCTCTCTCTCTCTCTCTCTCTCTCTTTCTCTAGCTGTCTCGCTGTCTGTCCTTCTCTCCCTCTCTCTCTCTCTCTGTCTCTCTCTCTCTCTCTCTCTCTCTGTCTCTCTCTCTCTCTCTCTCTCTCTCTCTCTCTCTCTCTCTCTCTCTCTCTATTATTGTACGCTTGAGTTTACTTATACCAGGCTCAAGTTTTGCATATTCAACAGCGCTCTGTCGATTATTTGAAACGCGCACACACACACACACACACACACACACACACACACACACACACACACACACACACACACACACACACACACACACACAATTTTCGACCAATCCTGCGTTGACGTCTTGTTTTGAATGCGCAGTCCTGCTTCACATTATCCCCCCCCCCCCCCCCCCCCCCCCCCCCCCCTTCGCCTGCCACCCTCCGTGCTTCCTATTGTTCCCTTACTCTCCCACTACCAAACCAGGCTGTTTATGACAACACACACTTCTTCCTATCATGGTTATCTCGTTGACGACATTGAAAGAACAAGTAAAAGGCGTTGTGTTGTAGGTTTTAATTTGGGCTCAAGAGCAGAAAGTAGCTCTCTCTCTCTCTCTCTCTCTCTCTCTCTCTCTCTCTCTCTCTCTCTCTCTCTCTCTCCTCTGTGTGTGTGTGTGTGTGTGTGTGTGTGTGTGTGTGTGTGTGTGTGTGTGTGTGAGTGAATGTAGAGCGGGCAGGGATAGAATGAGAGGCAGATTAACTGGCAAAGAGAAAGAGAGAGGTGAGGAAGAGGAGGGATAAGGAGTGAAAGTCGTTTCAAACTTTAAAGGAATTCCTAAAAGCATGGGGGAGAGAGAGAGAGGAGTAGAAAACGAGAGAGAGCGGGAGGGATATGATAAACTTTTGAAAATTCCTTTAAATTCCAAAGGTAACATATAGGCAAGTATACCATATTAAGTAACATATAGGCAAGTGTATTTTAACAGCTCCTTGTTCTCGAGAGAAACTGGACTACTTGATGAAAACGTGTCTATTCAGGTGATGTAAAAAGAGACAGTATCTAGGTTGCTGTTCTTAGTTCACGTCAATAGGAAAGGGGATTTTTTTTTTAAGCTTGCTCAATGAAGTATTATAAAGAAAACAAAAAACGAGAGAGAGAGAGAGAGAGAGAGAGAGAATCAGCTTTAAATCAGCATTCAACAAGCTATAAATAAATTGGATCATTTTTAAATCAGATGTTTTTTTAATGCACGTAATTGGATCACCTCACCTCTTTCCTTCCTTTTTTCTCTAGAAAAGAAATCTGTGAATCGATGCATCAGCTAGGACTGTCTGAATACGGATGGGGCCTGGGGTACTGTAACTACTCACAACTCGGCGAAGGCATCCATTGAAACGACCCACCCGAGCAAAACGCTCCAGCACCCAAAGAGACTAAACTCTGTTTTCAATGGTCCCCAAGCAGAACAAATTCACTGTATTTGATGAGCTCTAGACAGGGCCACAGGACTCGTACTGAACGAGATAAACAGAACAACAACACATAACGCCTCTGTTGAAAGCAATGTCACAGACTCCTGTAAAATGTGGGTGTCAGCATAAAACTGCAGTTCTGGAATTCTGGCATGTCCACAGGTCATTTCCACCATGTCTGTCTGCCCCGCTCTGCACGTGTCTTTCTTCCCCGTACATTTCGCTCTTCTAATCAAATGCTCTTGAGACTTCAGCAATGCAGAATGTAATCTATTACAAGAAAGCAGTTTTGGTTTCTCTGCTCTCCAATGCTCTTAAACTGGAACGCACTGCCGCCTATGTGCACGTCATCTCTGCCTGAATTCAAAATAACCTTTCAGACCTACATGTTTTGACAAGGAATTGTGTGTCCTCGTGCAAAACAGTGGGTTGTGTGTG
>JADBJO010000370.1:198972-203972 GCA_016801955.1 Conus betulinus | reverse complement strand
CTGTTTTGAGAATTTTTGTGTGTGTTTGAAAATTGATTGTCCTCGTTTCCTTTTGTATGGCCATCAAGGTACAAGCGAGGTGGTGGTTGTAAGCAGACAGATTAAAAATCAAAGGAATGGGATTAGTTTGTGCACTTGAGGCTGGCGCAAAGATAGGGTGACGGGTGAGTGCAAAGGCCTAAAATGTGTGTCAACTAAGGGGAAGGTCACGCATTTGAAGATGTTTGTGATTTCATCGGTGAATAGCGCCTCCCCCCCCCCCCCCCCCCCCCCATCCACCCCCGCCCCCCACTCCCCACTAAACAAGGGAAATAATCGGTTGGGAGATTTCTTCTGATCAATTATCAGTCTAACATTAAAACGCTGGCTCAAATTCATGGCAGGCTCAAAGCACTTACATGGATATATAGCGTTTTAGAGCAAAATCTTAATTGAAGCATGTGGCCTTCTCATCCGTGAGGAAGACACCCTGACTGTATTATCAAGGTGCTGGGGAACCTCCAGTTACCGCCCTTTGAGGACCACCCCCAGACAGCGCTGACTCGCCATGCTCAGCAATGCCAGCGGCTCACTTCCTTCCTGCAGTGTCACTCATCGCCTTGCTGAGCAATGCCAGCGGCTCTCTTCCTGCCGTGTCAGCCCATCGCCTTGCTGAGCAATGCCAGTGGCTCAGTTCCTGCCGTGTCACCCATCGCCTTGCTGAGCAATGCCAGCGGCTCTCTTCCTGCCGTGTCACTCAACGCCATGCTGAGCAATGCCAGCGGCTCTCTTCCTGCCGTGTCACTCAACGCCATGCTGAGCAATGCCAGCGGCTTTCTTCCTGCCGTGTCACTCAACGCCATGCTGAGCAATGCCAGCGGCTTTCTTCCTGCCGTGTTGCCTTGCCTTTTCCAGGCTAGCAGACCGCTGAAAGCCAGCTATCATCGCAGGTCAATAGAAAGCAGCGCAACAAATTGATGGGGTCCATGATTTTTTTTTTTTTTTTTGCGCAACAAATTGCTCCAGTGGGGGGATTGATTTTTTTTTTTTTTTTTTTTTGGGGGGGGGGGGGGGGGGGGGGATAAGATTTCGACAAATGAATCGCCTAAAGTCAAGTTTTATTTTGACAAAATTAACAAAATGACTGTCGAAAGTCAAAGTGATGTTTTTAGTGAAAGTCGTCAAAGAAAATCTGGAGGAAAAAAACAGAAAAAAACAGAGAATACAATTAGAATGAGGCGTTCTTTCTCGGCGAGAGTCGGCGATATTGGAAAAAGGTTGAAGTGTGCACATTATTGTCATTTACTTTTCTGATTTTAACACGATGTGATGCACATTCTTACCTCCACGCTAAGGGAAAAAAAAAAAAAAACAACAACATTAAAATCGGGCAATGTTTTATAAAAAGACAGGAAACACATTACTTCCCCTCACTCGGAAATTGCATTTTCTACAACTGATATGCCATGTGCGTATGACTATGTTTGTATCAATGCGTGTGTACGTATATGTACGAGCACAGGAGCATGTGTATGTATGTGAGTGTGCTTTGTCTGCGCATTCGTGTGAGTGTGGATTTCATATGAACTGGGATTTCGACTGTCTGTCTGTCTGTGTCTTTCCTCTGTGTGTGTGTGTGTGTGTGTGTGTGTGTGTGTGTGTGTGTGTGTGTGTGTGTGTGTGTGTGTGTGTGTGTGTGTGGTGTGTGTGTGTGTGTGTGTGTGTGTCAGTGAGCGTGTGAAGCTTTGCACGCAGCTTCAAGATGAAAAACCAAATCACGGCAAGGACATTTCAGCCATCCATTCGCTCATCTACAGATTACAGAGCGACGTATGTCAAAGGAATACGCGCCAAATGAAAGAAGAAAATCTGACCTGAACAACAGTATTATCAGAACGGTGGAAAATGGCGCTGCAGGAGGGAATCCACGCGTAAAAGCAAAGGCTCTCAAAACTTCAAGCATGTTTCGTACATTTTTTTAATTCTCTCTGGGAGCCAAGGACAAGAAGTTTGAAGACGTTGGATGTATCGTCAAAGAAAATGTCATCATCCCAGATCAGGTCCTCAAGATGATTAGGTCTTGGTGGAGAGCTTCTTGGAATAGGGTGGTGAATTGGTGACACAAACGTACGGCAGAGATTTAAAACCATATTTGAAAAAAAAAAAAAAAAATCTGTGAACCATCCATTTGGAATGAAACACACCCGTGTCTCTCTCTACTCACTCTCACTACAACACACACCACACACACACACACACACATCTCGGGTGTCTCTCGCGCCTCTTCGGCTCTCTCTCTCTCCATCTCACACACAACACACGCACACACGACATACGCACACACCTCCCTTCCACCTACCCTCTCTCTCCGGACGTGCTCACACACACACGCACACACAGGCACGCATCCACCACACAACCTTAACACACACGCACACACACACACACACACACTCACGCACACACACACACACACACACACACACACACCACACACACACACCATCACGTTCACTTTTTTTTTGCTGGGTATGCTTTTTCCTCATATCATTATGTGTGGAAAAGGAAGGAAGAAGCGGAATACATGCAAACTAGAGACGGATTAATAGAGAACAAGAGCGTTGGTGCATTCCATGTTTGTCTTCCATCTCATGAGAGAATGTTCTAGGATTAGGATGAAGACGATGATGTGGACCTTTTATGACGGATGATGTCAATCAAGAAATAGCGGGCGTCCACGGTCTTTTCAAATTGTTTGCAAGGGGCGGAGAGAGGAATCCGTTGGTTCGTTACATTACTTATTTCTAGGTGTTGGGGGTTTTTCTTTGTTTGTTTGTTGTTTTTTCTGTGCGTTTTTTTTTTCTCCTAATTTGTTATTTCCATCTCGCGTCCGAAGCAAAGAGAGATACATATTTTTATATCAATACTAATAATGATTATTTATGGCGCTTAATCTTATGACCAGCACACAATCAAATGAAATAGAACGGGGTTGTGTATATACACAGACAGCCCTTTCCCCTCTCTCTCTCTCTCTCTCTCTCCTCTCTCTCTCCTCTCTCTCATCTCGCTCTGTCTCTCTCTCTAACTCTCGTCTCTATCTGTATTTCTGTCTGTGTCTCTCTCTCTCTCTCTCTCTCTAACTCTGTCTCTATCTGTATCGCTAATCCCCCTAACCCCCCCGAACCCCCTCTGTCCTCCTCCTCCTTCGTCTCTAACTCTTGTCTCTGTCTCTATCTGTATCGCTGAAACCCTCCCCCTCTCTCTCTCTCTCTCTGTCTCTATCTGTACGCCTGACATAGAGTACCCACCCACCTACTCACATTCCTTCCCCCATATTCACACACATTTTTGCTGTCTTTTCCCCCTTTGTCTCTGTTTGGTTCCCTCTTTCTTTTTGCCTCCCCCTGGTTCTCTCTCTCCTTTGCTCTCTCTCTTCGTGTCGCTTGATAGCGGGTCCCCTCTCTCTCGCATGCTCGCTTTAAGTAAAGCCTATACATAGAGTAGAGCACACACACACACACAGTTCCTTCCCCCATATTCACACACACATTTTGCTGTTGTTTTTCACACAAGCTGTGTTTGTTCTCCTTTTCTTTTTTCCACTGGTATTGTTCTCTCCTTTGCTCTCTTTCCTTCGTGTCGCTTGATAGCGGGTCCGTCTGCACTCGCATGCACGCTGCAAGTAAAGCTATACAAAGCCAACATCACACACACACACCACACCACACACACACACACACACACACACACACCACACACACACACACACACAAGCATACACCCCCCCAACACACGCGCGCGCAGAGAGAGACAGAGCACGCCGCGCACGCACGCAAATTTGACAAAGTAAGCACACATCACAACGTTCAACATATCACCTGTAGGATATATTTCATATGTACACACACAGACACACACACATACACACGCGCGCGCACACACACACACACACACACACGCACACACACACACACACTATATATATAATAGAGAGAGAGAGAGAGAGAGAGAGAGAGAGAGAATTTATATTATGTGCATGCGCGTGCATGCGTGCGCGCACGCGCGTATATATATATATATATATATATATATCTATATATATATATATATATATATACGGCGCGTGCGCGCACGCATGCACGCGCATGCACACACACACACACACACACACACACACACACACACAGCACACCACGCACGCACGCACGCACATACGCACGCACGCGCGCGCGCGCGTCCTCGAGGCGCATCGTGCCTTTTCTTACATTGGCTGTATCATGTGGAACAATCTCTCTCTGTTTCTGTCTCCTTCCGGACTCTCTCTGTGTCATCATCCAATGCTTAAAACCCTTCTTTACCGACGCTGCCCTGTCGTAGACATCGAATCACTTTTCAACGTAGTGTGTGTGTGTGTGGTGTGTGTGTGTGTGTGTGTGTGTGTGCGTGCGTGCGTGCGTGCGCGTGCGTGTGTGCGTGCGTGCGTGCGTGCGTGCGTGCGTGTGTATGGGTGTGTGTGCATGTGCGCGCGCGCGTGCGTGTTCGTGTTGTGGTGTCGTTCGGTGTGTGGATGCGTGCGTGTATATGTGTCAGTGGCAAGCGTGCACGTACGTGGGTGTGCGTGTGTGTATGCATGTGTGTGTGTGTGTGTGTGTGTGTGTGTGTGTGTGTGTGTCTGTGTGTCTGTGTCTCTGTGTGTGTGTGTGTGTGTGTGTGTGGTGTGTGTGTGTGACGGTCGATTTTTTTTGTATAGCTGCACTTGCAGAATGCGTGTGAAAGGAGATCGGCCGTTATCAACCAGGAAAGAGCGAAAGAATAGAAGAAGGAAAGAAAGATGCATACACACAGAAGGAAAAGATCTGAAAGATTGTAATCAACGAAACATTTTTTTTTTCAAAGTATAGAAAAAAAAAAAACGAGGGGGATGATGACACGGAAAAATGGGTAGAGTCGGAAAGAAAAGTGGAGAGAGAATTTAGAGAAAAAAGAGAGAAAGAAACAAAAGGAAACAAAATCAAACT
>JADBJO010000370.1:176472-181472 GCA_016801955.1 Conus betulinus | reverse complement strand
ACAGTTCGGTTCCCTCGTCACTCACAGCCACTACAGCCGCATGGACCTCCCTGAAGCTGCCAGGCTGTCCAGTTCCCATGTGGGGGGGACACTGTCAGTGTAGTTGTGGTTCAACTCTCTGACCGAGTCTCCCCAGCTCCGCTGCCAATTCGACCTCGCCACAGAAAGGTCTTCTGGTGCTGCAGACACCCCGCCGGCGGCTGGCAGCTCCGTGTCTTGGCGCCAACAGGCTGATTCGTCTTGCTGTGCACTGTCCCCACACAGTAGACACAATTATCTGCCGTCGTGGGCTCCGAAGCTGCATCAGACCTCTACTTGACATAACATCTGACAACTTGACTGTATCTCGGTGTGTTTTTTGAGCCCTCACTGCAGACAGGGGAATTCCCTCACTGCAAGACAGGGGGATTTCATGTTCCCCAAGTGAGGCATACTTTCGCTGGTTTTCCGACAGTTTTATAATCAGTTCTCGAACAAAGAGGAACTGAGTTGAATTGGTTTTTAGCAATGGAATCATTGGTCACAGATACACACATCGCAACGACTTTGCACCAACAACAATGAAAATCAAAGTGTGGAGTATCCGATTTATTTTGGTTCAACCAGTGGAATCAATAGCGCACCCCTGTTCGTGCGCTACAAAGAGTACCATCTAGTTAACGCATGACATCTAATTCTAACTCATGTTCGATTCGATTAAACCATCACTGTATTAACAACCCAGACCTCTCCGTAAACCAGGCCTAATACTACAAGTACTTACTTCGACCCACACCAGCAAGGTGCAAACCACCTGACAGGCTGAAGCCTTTTCGAAGGGTTCACCCTCCAGGTTCGGCAGGGTCGTCGAGATCGACTTGCGTCGACGCCCAGCCCAGCTGCCTCTCCTTCAATCCACTGGAGAACCCAGCCGTTGGTGGAGGTGAGAGGCCTTCCTGGCCCAGGACCGGCAGTCCGATATGTACTCGTCGCTGCCCTCCTGGGTAGGCGCCTTAGTCCTCAATGACTCTTCCTTCTTCAGCACCCAGCCCGGGGTACTGTCACCGGTGGTACTGGAGTTCGCGCATTTGAAGGGCCCAAGGAAACTCATCTCAACATCGGCAGAATTGTCCTTAATTTGTGCAAAGAACTGGAAGCATTCGGCAGACTCATCACGGCGTTTTAACATGCCGTGTGACATGTTCCGGAATGAAGGATTGTCACGTCTCCGTGTGTGCTATTTGAGTGACAGGAAGGTGGCATAATGGATAGTAACGATAATAGTCAGGGATATATATCTAACACACTGTGCAGAAAGCTGTACTAGGTACTTTACAAGAAACAGTCACATGACAGAGAACACGTAATATTTTAAATGGCACATTACATCAGTATTACATACATGCATACCAAAATTCACCTAACAACCTACACATTGAAACACTCATATATAAATGTACACTGACATAATCAAACTCATCCCGCATGTGCAGACATACTAAACTTTAGATGGACATTTCACATGAACCTATTGCAGAGAGTAGATATGAGTTTTATAACCAGATTCATCGCCGTCTCAATCGAAAACAGTTCCAAGCTGTTGTTGTTGGGTGTTTTTTTTTTTAGTTACCTTGCGATTTTTTCACGCTCTTAGTGTCCGAGTTCAAACAAACAAACAAAAACAATTTGAGGAAATTAAACATGTTGATAAACGCATTACGCAAGCTTCAGGCTTGTTTTTACAGTAGAGCACACACACACACACACACACACACACACACACACACACACACACACACACACACACACACACACACAGTTTGCTAGTTAGGTGCATGTTGCCTGAAGTGATCTGACAAGGAATATGTACGTATGTGTGTGTGTTTGTGCATGCGTGTGCGTGCGTGCGCGCGCGTATGTGTGTGTATGTGTGTGTGTGTGTGTGTGTGTATCTGTCTGTCTGCGTGCGTATTTGCATGCTTGCACCTGTTTGTGCTTTTATGATTCTCTCTGTCTGTGTGTATGTGTGTAGATATGAGCGCGAGTGTGTGCGAGAGAAAGGACCGAAAGAAAAGATAACAAACAACGATGATCTCTTTCTTCTTCTTCTTCTTCTTCTTCTTCTTCTTCCGTTGAGTCTCCACAATCAACAGGCTGATTATTTTGAGACTCCGCAACAGGGTATCTGCTTAAAAAACAAACAAAAAAAAACTATTCTAATTCCTATTTCATTAACATTCATACCACAAAGTGACACCCCAACCCCTATCTTGCCTACTCTCTAGTCTACACACAAAAAAGGGAAAAGTTAAGTGCGGAGCTGCGGCAGGCTACCTCGGTCACTTTTCATCCATTACTATGGAGTAGCTGGCCCCAGGTTGCAGTAGGCAACTCAGGCCGCAACATTCTTCCACTCATCCATTCACACAAGACAGCTTTATGTAAAAAAAAAAATCTACTGAAGGTGCCTGTTGACCCGTGACACAAATGTGGCAGGGGTTTGGGCATCAACAGTATCCTGGGGGAGGGATTTCCAATCCACAATGTTCTTGGGAGGAACGACATCAGCCGGTAGTCGGTGTCCCGCAGCTAATTGTTGTAACTGCAGATCATGACTTCGTCGCTCTCTCTTCTTGGGAGGTTGGAGCTGCTGTTTCAACCTCGGGCAGCTGACTAAGTTGTTCTTGATTTTATAGAACATGAAGAGCCTTGCGTTCTTCCTTCTGTCCTCAAGGGACATCCAACCTAAAGTCTGCAGCATGTTGGTAACGTTGGCGGTACGTTGGTAGCGGTTAAAGCACAAAGCAGGCTGCCCAACTCTGGATTTTTTTCTAACTTCACCTTGTGGTGCTTCTCATAGGGGTCCCAGGCGGATGCCGGAGATTTCCAGCAGAGGCCTAACAAACGTTTTATAGGCTTTAGCCTTTATGCTAGGGGAGCTGATTTTCAAATTGTGTCTGAGGAACCCTAGGACCTGGTTGGCTTTGGTCCAGATGGAGTTGATATGATTGTCCCAATTCATCTTGTTCTGCAGAATGACTCCAAGATACTTCGCAGTGTCTATAACCTCCAGGGTGTGGCCGTGGAGATGGTAATCACATTGTAATGACCGTCGCTTTCGTGTGACAGGGAGGGTGCTGCACTTTGCAGGGTGAAACTGCATGTCCCAACTCTTCTCCCAAACAGCAAGCTGTTGGAGGTCGTGCTGTAGTTAGGCTTGGTCCTGGGCAGATCTGACACTGTTGTATACCGCAGTGTCGTCTGCAAAGAGTCTGCTATTTGTAGTCAGATTGTCGGGCAGGTCGTTGATGTAGGCCAAAAATAATAATTGTCCCAGCACTGACGCCTGTGGCACACCGGATCTGACTGGTACAAACGATGAGCACGACCCATTCACAACCACTGCCTGTCGTCTGTTCTTCAGGAAGCTCGCAATCTACCTGCTGGTATGACCTTGGACACCGTATGTATGGAGCTTATGAAGGAGAAGACTGTGGCTGACTTTGTCGAATGCCTTAGCAAAGTCCATTATAAGGATGTCGACTTGTCCTCCTCCCTCCATATGTCCAACAATCTCGTCAACAAATTCGAGGAGCTGTGTTTCGCATGAGCGACCCTTTTTGAAGCCAGCTGGTGGTCGGTAAGGATCCTCCGGGAATCCAGGTGTTCCATCATAGCACTTGATACCACATGTTCCATGACTTTGCATACGACGCATGTGAGGAAGACTGGCCTGTAGTTAGCAGGATTGTACTGTTCTCCCTTTTTGAAGATAGGCGTGACATATGCATCTCTCTTGTCTGCTGGAACAACTCCACTGGACATGGAGGACTGGAACAGAATGGTAAGTGATGGGGCCACCTCTTCTGCAATCTCGCAGAAGGACTCTGGGTCCGATTCCGTCAGGTCCACTAGCGTTATTCGGGTCTAGTCTTCTCAACACCCTGAGGACTCTATCAGAGGTAATGACAAGGTCGCCCATGGGTGGATAATTGGAGCCGTTCATTCGGTTTTCTGCGTGAACTCTTCAGACGAATACTCCTTCCCCTCGCTGAACACAGACTGACATTGTTGATTCACTATTTCAGCTTGGGTCTTCGGGTCTGAGAAGAGCCGTCCATCTTTCTTGAGGGGTGCAACACCAATGTTGGATGTTCTTTGGTCCTTTATGAAGTTCCAGAACTTTTCGTTCTTAGTTGCTTGCGGCTGTTGCTCCTCCTCTTCGTGGAACTCGAATGCCAATAACAAAAAAACAGCAACAACAACAAAAAGAGTGAAATTCACACAACAGCTGAGTCTCTCTCTCTCTCTCTCTCTCTCTCTCTCTCTCTCTCTCTCTCTCTCTCTCTCTCTCTCTCTCTCTCTCTCTCTCTTCTTTCGAAATAAGCATCCTTCCTTATTTCGAATTTCATTACTCCTGGCATCCACAAACGAAGCTACCATAAAACGTTTTGCTGTTTTCTTGTACAAGGTATTTAGGTTTAGAAGTATAGTATGCAGTTAGGAATTAATTGTTGTGTACTGTTTGATATTTAGTTAATCGATTGCCTGTTTGCACTTTGATGGATGACTTTGATGGATGTGTGATTGATTTGTTCCTGTTTCTTTTTGACAAAGATTTGTTCACATTACCCTCTTCATTCTAAGGCCTGTATGAATAAAAACATCCGTATCCGTATCTTCTCTCTTCTTTTTCTCTCCCCCCCCCCCCCCCATCCCCGTCTCTCCTCTCTTTTATCCTCTCTCTCTATCTCCCCCTCTCTCTCTATCTCCCCCCTCCCCTCCCTCCCTCTTTCTCTCTCTTTCTCTCTCCCCTCCCCCACCCTCCCCCCCACCCCCCTCTCTCTCCTCTCCCTCTCTCTCCCTCTTCCCCCCTCTCTCTCTCCCTGTTCTCTCTCTCTCCTCTCTCCTTCTCTCTCTCTCTCCGTCTCTCTCTCTCTCCTCTCTCTCTCTCCCTCTCTCTCTCTCTCCCCGTCTCTCTCTCTCACTCTCTCTGACTTCTCTCTCTCGTCTCTCTCCTC
>JADBJO010000370.1:146472-148972 GCA_016801955.1 Conus betulinus | reverse complement strand
ACCGACTCCGCGCCTTCCATCCTGACGGTGCATGTATCCGTCTCATGTCAGTCAAATACACAAACTGCCTCTCTTGCGGTCATAAGTTTTTCTTGTGTTGTTTCTGTAAGCTTGTAGAGACTGGTATTGATAAACGTCTCTAAATATTGCAGTACATTTCCAATCTCTTTCAAATTTTTTTCCGCGCAACCTTGATTCAGTCAGTGTAAAGAGTAAGTTTAGAAATGAGTGAGGGTGCTTGCATCGATTCATGGTGTTGATTGGTTAGGAAAGGCAGACTAGAGATAAACATGCAAATAAAGTGCAAAATAACGCGTATGTAATATGTAGTACGAAAGACGTTTTGTCTTCATCACACAATACAAACAACAAATGTCAAAAATGCATTAAACAACTCTTCACACATCGCAGTCAGCATCAGTATCAAACTTGCAGAGCTAGTGTGTTAGTGACTTATCTAATGATGAGATACTACAACGGATTACAATCATACGTAGATTATACCAGAACAAGAACTTATTGTCAGTGATATACACATTTTTGACGACTTTTAGAGTAATATTATCACAATGCATTTCAGATTACAAACTTTCAACACTTCGTTCATCTATGGTTATCATTATTCACAATGAAGGAGTGCGTGCTTAGCAAGAATCAAACCTGAGGAGATATTTTCCATTACGATGGGCAGCTGATGAGCGTGTCACATTGTTCTTGGTCGCGGAGCGTTGCAGTGGACTTGTTTTGTAATCATTCCGTTTGTCGACGTCTTTTGCTAGTGTTGATTACCATGAATCTGAACTGTTGGATCAGTTGGTCTGTCAAATGTAAATGGAAAGTAATGACAGTGTACACAGCACAGCGTTCCCTTATGTGCACGCAGGGAGAAGTCCTCAACGACTTATTGTCATTTCTTCAGTGCACATGCCGTTTATCGTGTGCTTCCATTTTATTTGAGTTTGTTTACCAACAATTGAATTATGGTTGACGTTCCAAAACTTGGACTGAAGTTGGTTGTGCTTTGCATCAGTCCTCAAAGACGAACTCTCTACATGCATTCATTCTGTTTCTGGCATTAATCGTTTGTGATTGATTGCACTGTGTCATTTCTTTCATACTGTAGTTTATTTTCGCCTTGAGTTACCCTCAACTACAAAAAGACATCTGTTAGTTAACGAATGGCTTCAATGGTCGTCGATTTCTTCATGTAAAGGCAGATAGTTAAAGAGTGAGTGGACAGGTAGATGTGTACATACTTAAGAAGACCTGCAGATTAAAAAAAATCTATCTTTGTCCTATTGTACTCAAGAGAAAATGGACTCTTGATGATCAAAAAGTGCTTGGTGCCTTGACACCTAAAATGTAAACTATGCAGCTGATGACAGAGCTCACATCTGTCTTTGTTACCAATGAAGCTAACACCACCTTCATCTGCGTTGGTCTGTCCAAATTCTTTTCATATCCCTTCAGCCAGACTTGGGAGGATTAAGTCACCTTATACAAACTCTATGGGTAACCTCCTCCATTGTACAGCATGCATATGTGAACGTTCCATATCTGAAAGATGTTGTTCTCCATCGAAAATCTAATTGTTAATGCACTAGTTGCACACTATTCACTTCGACTGTGTGAACATCCATGGAAAGCAGGGTTGTTAGTGAACCAGGCCCTGCCCAACCAAGCATGTTGTTGTCCAATTCAATGACCACCGTGGCACCTTTGTGGGGAAACAGATATTTGGTGGAACTCGTCTCACTCTCCAAGAATCTGAAGTTGATGAGGATAGTTAATATTCCATCCTCTGTGGGATTCAAACACCGGATTTGTGCTCTCTTTGTTTCTAAACGATCGCGTCTTCAGACAAGTTCTGTATGTGTGAAAAAAAAAAACCTTTGCACACACCATACAATAAGAAACTGAAAGCAGCATTGAAACCATGGAAAACGCAATTGAAGGGGATATCACCAGTGTGATGTCATCTCCTCTTCCTAAGGATCGGCTCATGCTGTAGCACTCAGCTGTGTGGCTGACATGTGGACAGCGTGTGATCTACGCTGGTGGTCCTTCAGGGAGATGTGGTGTTGACCGAGAAAAGGCCCTGATCTGCCCCTGCTTGTCTCCTTCATGTTGGACAGTTTATTTGCGCCATGAGTAAAGAGGCAAAGAGACAAACAGACTGACAGAGAAGGAAGACAGATGGAGCCAGCAAAAAGGAGAAGAAAAAGAGACAGATACTGAGATATGCATGATGTGGTAGAATATTCAACTGAGTGGGAAACTACAAATTTGAGAGACAGGGTAGCCAAACAGTGCAGATGCAAGCACAGACATAAACCGACACAAGAGAATACAATCACGAGCAAGACCGAGAGCCTGAGAGACGATGAAAATGTGCACGAGAAGAAAGAAAAAGAAAGAATAAAAGAGGGGTTGCGTTCTTGTGTGTTGAGGATAGAGGATAGGAAAGAGGGTGATGGGTGAAAATGCCATTTTCTTCGTA
>JADBJO010000370.1:138972-141472 GCA_016801955.1 Conus betulinus | reverse complement strand
GTGTGTGTGTGTGTGTGTGTGTGTGTGTGTGTGTGTGTGTGTGTGTGTGTGTGTGTGTGTGTGTGTGAGAGAGAGAGAGAGAGAGAGAGAGTGCGTGCGTGTGTGTGTGTGTGTGTGTGTGTGTGCTTATGATTCTCTATGTGTGTGTGTGTGTGTGTGTGTGTGTGTGTGTGTGTGTGTGTGTGTGTGTGTGTGTGTGTATGTATGTATGTATGTATGCGTGTGTTTAAGTGTTAAGCAGAAAGCTTGTTTCAAAGACATCGCGAATTCACAGTGAACACACGCCAGCGAGTGTGTTTTCTTTTCTCTGTCTTTAGAGGTAGTAGTTGTAATCATAGTAGGAGTAGGAGTGAGAGGAGTAGTGGTGGTGGTGGTGGTGATAGTAGTAGTAGTAGCAGCAGCAGCAGCAGCAGCAGTAGAAGTATTAAGAAAAGTACTGTGTTAGAAATCAGCAATTTTAACATTTCGTTGTTGCCATCTTGGCTGGCAAACGAGAAAGGCTGAAAGTCCGGAATGCTCCGGTTGTTCGGAACACTTCATTCTGGAATGCAGGAAGGTAGGAGTCATACGGCAGCTCGAATCATCAAGTCAAGTCAAGTCAAGTAAACTTTATTATCTCAATTTGAGAAATTAATTTGTGGTCACACACATTCACAGCAAATAAACAATAATTTAGCCACATTACCCATTTTCTCACATATGACATACATTCATATAGAGGAATTTGGATTTCAATTAAACATCTTCTCGGTTCATGAAATCATGGACAGGGGAATAAAACTTTGTTTAAATCTGACACTTCTGCATTTAACCGATCGATATCTTCGTCCTGACTGAAGAAGGTCATACTGATTTGCAAGAACGTGGGTCTGGTCACACGTAATCTTCTTCGCTTTACAAAACAACACGGCACCTGTATAGCTCACTTAGACTTTTTTGTCTCTCACCAACGATTTTTCCTCCCACGTTCACCACTTTCTCAAGCACATTTCTGCTCTTCACAGTCAACCCACCATACCAACATATAAATGAGAAAGTTAGAACAGATTCCAAGAAGCATGAATAAAATGTCCGAAGAATGTCAGTATTCACATGAAATGATCGCAGCTTGCGAAGACAATATAATCTGGTTTGACATTTTTGTGGACATACTCAACATGGGATTTAAAATTCAGCTTATTATCTATAAAAAAGTTCCTAAATATTTGTATGATTCAACACGTTCTACTTCAGCACCTTTGATAAAAAGGGGTGGTACAGCTTTTGGATTCTTTCTAAAATCAATCAACATTTCTTTCGTTTTTGTTACATTCAGATCAAGATAGTTATGATCGCACCAATCAACAAATCTTTGAACCTCCTTGAAGTAAACAGAATCAGAGTTGGAGAGATCCACAAGTGCTGAGTCATCTGAATATTTAATGTACAAAGTTGAATCACTTCCTGAACAATCATTTGTGTACAGAGTAAAAAGCACTGGTGATAAAACAGTACCCTGGGGTGCGCCAGTTGAAATGACTCTGGAAGACGAAACAACACTTTGATATCGAACAGACTGTGTCCTCTGTGTAGAAAAATCAATTATCCCAAGAATGAGCTTGTTACCCACATTTACGTTAATGAGTTTCTTTGCCATCAGATGTGGTTGTATGGTGTTGAATGCTGATGAGAAATCAATAAGAGAATGCGTACAAAGGAGGCAGTTTCGAGGTGTGAAAAAAAGCATGATGGAGAAGTGTGAGTGTGGCATCATCTGTTGATCTGTTCTGTTGGTATGCGAACTGAAACGGGTCTTGGTACTGTGTAGTATCTTTTAAAACATAACCGAGGACAATTCGTTCAAGACATTTCATTGCAACAGATGTGAGGGCAACTGGTCGGTAATCATTTAAACAGCTTGGGTTGCGTTTTTTTTGGGAACAGGACATACAGTGGCATTTTTCCATAAAACAGGAATTATACATTCTCTAAGTGACCAGGTAAACAAACGACTGTAAACATAGGAGAGCTGAGAAGCACACACCTTCAACAATTTTCCACAGATATTATCAGGGGCCCATTGCCTTTCTCACATTTAAACGTTTGAAAAACAACTGAACATCATTTTCCTCAATCACAACAGAATCACTTCCATCAACATCGTTTTTAACATTGCTTTGGAGTTCTTCTTCACACTTCCTTTAATTCTTTACTAAAATCTTATCATCAAATCTACAGTAAAAATCGTTCAGCTTTTCTGCAAATTGCTTCTGTTTTTTTGCTGAACGTGGTCACAGCGCCTCTCTTTGTCAGAATTGAAACTGCAAAGACCAGGACAGCGTCCATTTGTACACACGGTAACTTACAGATTTTTTTTCAATTGTTTCTATCTGATTGTTTGTTTCCGATAAAGATGCAGCTCCTAGACGCCTTTGTGTTTCTACACGTGGTGTTAAAATACGGTAAGTGTGTATACTGGTGTGAAGTTATGAGTGCATGCTACAGATGCAGATAATATGAA
>JADBJO010000370.1:131472-133972 GCA_016801955.1 Conus betulinus | reverse complement strand
AACGTCGGAAATGAAAAAGAAAGGAAATGCTGTAACAAAAGTGGTGACTAAAAAAGAAGGAAGCTGAAGAGATAGAAGGGGAGATTTGTACTAACAACAAACAAAAAACAGGGAAAGTACAAAACCTGACAGGGAAGAGGTTCTTAAAGTGACGAAAGCAATAAAGGAAAATGACTGCCGGAGAATGATTCCCATAGAAGCAAACGCAAACGGAAAAAAATAAGAACATAAACAAACGTTTCCACAAGAATAAAGGAAAGGACGACAGACGGGAAAGGAAAGGATTGTATAGTAGTACAGGTTTTATGAAGGCCAAGCCAGCAACTCAGGCTTTTTTCTGGACTGCAAAAAAAAAAAAAAAAAAAAAAAAAAAAAAAAGGAAAAGATTAGAAAAGGTCATATTCTGAAAAACCAAACAGCGACAATGAACCGGTAGTGTGCTGAAATCTAAACTGTTGACATCTTAAGGAGGGTTAAACCAAGCCATGTTGAGAGCGCCAGCCATTCCGCCTAACATACTGGTTCCAATCTTTGTCCCTAAACGTCAAAAGATTATAAAAGAAAACACATCTGACCCAAAAAAATATGATTCTAAAAAGGCCATTTGGATGACAAAAAAAAATTACTACAGAATGGAAAGCTAGTGTTTCATCCGGACAGTGTGTACCTTTTCTGTATCTAGTCGCCAGTTATGATAAAACGACTGGCATTTCATAAAAATGTGACCAGGAAAAAGTCTAACAGAAGTTTTCAGAAGAAAAAACAGGACAACGGTCCACAAAGGCCTAAAACAGAACACGATATTAAGGAAAGGCAAAAAAACCAGCAAATAAAGGGAGTGAGAGACAAGGGGATGTTACCAGCACAGAAGTTTTAGAAGATGAATCTCTCTCTCTCTCTCTCTCTCTCTCTCTCTCTCTCTCTCTCTCTCTCTCTCTCTCTCTCTCTCTCCGCAAGCACAATACTTTTTTGTTAAGTATTAGTATAACCTGGAAGCACACACACACACACACACACACACACACACACACACACACACACACACACACACACACACACCACACGCACACACACACACACACACACATCACATCACATCACTTCACATCACCATCAACTGCATCCCAACACCTTCATAATGATGTGTGTGTTTGCTCGTTTCCGGATGTTTTTTTTTTTTTTTACATACAAAGTGAAAGGAAATCATGGAATAGGCAGAGAACAGGAAACAGTAAATAACGAACCAGTAGGGTAACTCTTTATTCCATATGAAACAAATACTCGCCCATTTCTCCAAACGAATGGTGCTTCCGACAGCAAATCGCCTAAGAGAAATGATAACACAGAGCACACAGAACAAACAAGGAAACATCTCGTAAGCAACGTTCGTTTTATTTGAGTAATAGGCATGTAATAATTTCCTCATGGGAGCAAGATTAACCGTACATGTTCATTATGCACAGCTGAAAAGTTTTTGTGTTGCTAACACGTTACCGTCCATTTCAGCCCACCATTACCGCCTCATAATGGCATGTGCTTGCCTGTGTTATATCACAATATGTGAATGCAGGTGTGGACTCATGGAGGAATGGGAGGATAAGGAGGGGTCGGGGCGGGCGGGGAGGGGGGGGGGGGTGGGGGCGAGTCATATAATCCGAAAAAAAGACATGCAATTTCAGACACCGGAAATGCTGATCCAAGCGAGGTTGTTCTGTGTAATGTAGGGGGGGGGGGGGGGGGGGGGGGGGGGGGGGGGGGGGGGGGGGGGGGGGGGGGGGGGGTGAGGGGGAGGGACAGACACGGGCTGACTGGCGCAGAGACAACGATGTCACGCGCACTTCACGTGCCTTATGATGCCCCTCTGTTCCCCCCAACCCACTTACCCTCTCTATCCTCTTACCCTCCTTCCTCTTCCCACCCGCCTCCTCTTGTTCCTCCCCCCCCCTTTCCCAATACACCAGCTCACTCCCTTCTTTCTTTTACTGACTGTTCTGTTCTACTGTTGAAAAGAGAAAAGAACAGAATTAGACAAGGGGAAAAAAAGAACTCTGGTGAACGTATAGGAATAGTTAACAGAAAGGGAAGAGCAAAGAACTAGCGCGCGGAAAGAAAGGATCACACTACCACTCTAAACACCCCCACAGTGAACTGTTTTTTGAGGATGAACTTTTGTTTCGCCTATTCCAGTCTCTTTTCAGTTTTCTTTTGTCCGTTTTCTTTTCTTTCAAGCTGCCTTTCTGTGTATGCTCGCCATTTTTCTCTTTCTTTTCCAACTTTATAAAGTGGAAACAAACACAAGAAGAGAGTTGAATCGATGAGGCAAGGGAGAGAGAAGAAAGAGACAATACACTGAGGGAAAATGTGAAAATGCATACAATGAAAAAGATATCTCATTTTAATGATTTACATGCAGCAACAGAACTCTGTGTGTGTGTGTGGTGTGTGTGTGCGTGTGTGTGTGTGTGTGTGTGTGTGTGTGTGTGTGTGTCAGAGTGAATGG
>JADBJO010000370.1:107500-130206 GCA_016801955.1 Conus betulinus | reverse complement strand
CTTTTTCCCTGGATAGCATTCTGCTTAAAACCTTAAAAATCAGAACAAGTCAAGTTACCACTTTCTGTGGTTCACAAAGGAGAAACAATCAGGTTTCGAAATACCGGTATCTGACCAGTTTATATATTAGTGAGTTTTCCTCCACATTGGAGACTTTCCTCTTCCCCCCTTGGAGACTATAAGCTTGCTGAAGGTTTCATTTTGAGAAGCATTTATTATTCCTCCCCATTTTACCCTTCTAGCACATCTACGCTAGTTAGGCAAAATTATCTACCACTGCAGATATTAATGCCTATCTCTTTTGTCCCCCCCCCCCTAAAAATTTTTTTTATTTTTTTCAATCTAAGACATAAAGCAAGCTTTGCGTTATATTTTAATATGATATATATATAGGATAATGCTGAACATAAAGCAGTGGGGGAAAACAAGGTTCGAAAAAGAATCCAACAGCACCCCCCAAGCAGCCAGCGAAGGTAGTAGAATTAACAAAACGAAAGTGTGGAGAGGAAAAAGTTGTTGAAAACTAAAAACATTACGCAAACAGTATAAAATGTAAGGGACATCTTTGAGCCTATGCTTGAGGATCATTTAAGGATGCAAGGGAGATCAAAAGATATGGAACAGTCTGAGTGGTCAGCTCTGCTGTTCAATAACCCAAGCATTGTCAGCGGCTAAGAATTGTGCAGAACAACCTTTCCTTGGATCTCCTAAGAGTATATATATATATATATATATGATATCTATTTATAATATATCTATATACATATATGGGGGGGGAAATATATTCCAGATATAGATTGTTTTTTCTCATTCGTTTTATTTATAAACTTTGCGCTCTTTTCGTAAATTATAACATACATTCTTAAATAAGAGCATGTGAAATTTTCGTTGATTCAGTGTGTGTGGTGTGTGGTGTGTGTGTGTGTTGTGTGGTGTGTGTTGTGTGTAAGTGTGCACGCACGTGTGTGTGTGGTCCATTAGGGGAAGGGAGGGGTGCGGTGAAAGGGTGCCCACCATCATTCCCTGTACTCCCATAGAATCTCTTTCCCCACCCCCACTCCCCACCCCCACAGCCGCTACTCCCCTCCTACTACCACCACTACCTCACCCCCCCACCCCCCACCCCCACCCTTTCTCCAAGCTGTGCCCCTCCTCTCCTTCTCCTCCACCCATCCTCCCCCCCCCCCCCCCCCCCCCGCCTCCTCTTCCAGCTGCCCCTCCTCCAGCATCTAACCTCCAGCCGCCCCTCCTCCCCTCTACTTCTTCTTTCTCCACCCCCCCCTCCCCCTCCTTCCCATCCACACGCTCCCAAACTGTCATACATAAGACCCATCACGCAAAGGGGGTGGCGCGGCCTATAAAGCTCAGCACGCGAACGAGTGCTTGATACTGTCTGGCTCCATCCGATTATAGGGCTTCTGAAGTAGATGGTGTTTTCCTTCTGCCTTTTACAGCCCACCCCCCTCCCCCCACTCTGCCCAAGTCTGGTCTGTCTGTCTACTACTACTACAACACCCCCTCCATCCTCCCCCCCCCCCCCCCCCCCCCCCCCCCCCCCCCCTCCCTTCCCTTTTTCCCGCCCTTCTCCCCCCACCCCCACCGCTCTTTCGCTTTCTGGGGCACCTTCCCTGCTACTTACCACTCGCTTCCTCCTGTTTCTCACGAACGACCCCTGTCTGCCTTGTGCGCAGTCCTCTGTCTCGGTATGCCCTCCTCCCCCCCCCCCCCCCCCCCCCCCCACGCTTTTTACTCCATCTCCCTCCCTCCCTATCTCTCTCCCTCTATCTCTCTCTGTCTCTCTTCCTCTTCTCTGTCTGTCTGCCTGCCTGTCTGTCTGTCTGTCTGTCTGTCTGTCTCTGTCTGTCTCTCTCCTCTCTCTCTCTCTCTCTCTCTCTCTCTCTCTCTCTCTCTCTCTCCTCTCTCTCTCTCTCTCTCTCTGTGTGTTTATGGCTGGTCAAACAATGAATAAAGAAACTGTCACAGGTAACATCAAGCACAGCCCATGGTTTGACTGAGTGCTATGTTAACGCCGTCAGGTGAGACGAGCATTGAGAATGTACAGTCGGGTGAAGTTAATAACAACCCCAATGCTGTTTCAACTGAGACTTAACTATTTTATAATGAGAAATGAGTATAAAGACTTACTTCGAGACAAGCAGCAGTTATGTAGACAACAAGTTTTAAAACACACTTAACGAACTAAGTATTTTCCTGTTGCTGATAGTAACGTCGATGAACTGGATGTCTGTATAACTGAAGAGGAAATTCTTGACTCAGTTAAGGCTTTAAAATCAAATAAAGCACCAGGTCCAGACGGACTAATTGGAGAATTTTATAAGTATTGCCCCCATTATTCTCTTTTTCCTTAAGAAATTTTTCGACACAAACTCTTTGATTTTGGCATCTTCCCTTCTATGTGGTGCGAAGCTCTGATTCAACCTTTGCACAAAAAGGGTGATATATAACAACCCAGTTCTAACCACAAGAAATTATACGTTGCTTTTATCGACTTTAAAAAGGCTTTCGATTCGGTAGATAGAAACCAACTCTGGTCAATCTTAAAGAAAAAAGGTGTAAAGGGTAAGATGTACAACGCACTTAAAAGCATGTATGCAGATGTTAAAGCTAGGGTTAAAGTGGGGGGAGATTTAACTGACACTTTTATGTGTCCTCGGGGTCTGAAGCAAGGAGAAATATGCAGTCCGGTTTTATTTTCGCTATTCATCAATGAGCTTGCTGAAGAAATAATTCAATACGTAAACATGGTATTCCCTTATTGCCAGACTTCATAGAGATACTAATTATGCTTTTTGCCGACGATGTTGCACTCGTAGCATCTACCGTCATTGGTCTCCAGCAGCAACTAAATGTTTTGTGTAGCACAGCGAAAAAAAACTCGATTTGATCGTAAATTTAGAAAAATCAAAAGTTATTGTGTTTAGAAAATGGGGGTATATCGCCTCAAGGGAAAGATGGTTTTACGACGGTAGGCAGCTAGAAATTGTTAATCAGTATAAATATTTAGGTGTTATCTTTTCCACGGGTCTTTTTCTTTTTCCCATTGCCTTGAGGATTTAGCATCCAAGGCAAAACGTCAAGTCATCAATATTATAAAACTACTGTGGAAGTTTCAAAGTCTTTCCCCGAAATTGTTCTTTAAACTTTTTGACTGTCAAGTCCAGCCAATGCTTAGCTATGGTGCCGAAGTATGGGGTCTGACTGCAAACAACTCAATATATGAAAAAGTACATTTGTTTGCACTCAAGAGATTCTTAAATGTTTCCATAAAAAAACACCCAGTGCCTTAGTCTACGGAGAAACTGGTCGGTATCCACTCTATATAAACAATTATACTAAATGTATTAAGTATTGGATACGTGTCGTTAATATGCCGGATAATCGGCTTCCTAGAAAGCTTACACACACACGTTATGTGATTTGCATTATCGAGGCAAGAACAACTGGGTTTCATCAGTTTTTTGCTCTACCTTAAATCGCTATGGCTTTGGGTATGTATGGGAAAACCAGAACGTTTACAATGTCAAAGGTTTTCTCTTAGAATTTAGAAATCGGTTGATTGATTGTCATCTTCAAGAATGGTACACCCGAATGGATGTTAGTGATCGCTTTTCCTTCTATTCTTCCTTTAAGCAATTCAGACAAATACCGAATTATCTGTTTACGGTTAGTAATTTGAACAATCGTAAAAATCTCATAAGATTCAGGTTAGGCGTATCTTGTTTAAATACTCACAAACTGCGGCATTCGAGTGTTCCCCGAGAGGCACTCTGCTGTCCTTTTTGTCCAAGTCAGTTGGAATCTGAATACCACTTTCTTATTGTATGCCCTAAGTATAAGGATGTTCGAGAGCATTTCATACCCTCTAAATATTATGCAAGAGCGTCGGCTTTCAAGATGTCACTATTACTTGCCAATGATAAAATGGCTAAAGATGTTGCTGCTTTCATAACTAAAGCTTTTGAAATTAGATGCAAAAAAACGAATGGTACGTAAAGTTCATATATTTTTATGTATAATTCGGGGGGTACTTGTTCCCCTTTAAAAGCAAAAGAGCTTGTATGTGTGTGTGTGCGCGAGTGTGTGTGTGTGTGTGTGTGTGTGTGTGTGTGTGTGTGTGTGTGTGTGTGTGTGTGTGTGTGTGTGTGTGTGTGTGTGTGTGTGTGTGTGTGTGTGTGTGTGTGTGTGTGTGTGTGTGTGTGTGTGTGTGTGTGTGTGCGCGTGCGTGTGTGTGTGTGTGTGTGTGTGTGTGTGTGTGTGTGTGTGTGTGTGTGTGTGTGTGTGTGTGTGTGTGTGATTAGAATAGGTTTACAGTTTTTTTTTTGGGCAATTACAAATGAATGTAACCTCTGTGAGATTTGTAAATGATATGCCCTAAGCTGTATATTGGTACGTATTTTGATCAGTATGTATACATCCATGACTGAGGAAGAATGTGAAAGTATCTACTTGGCCGAGAAAATGCATGTATACCTTTTTTTTTTCCCCTCTTACATTTGCTTTTTCCACAATGTTGTCCCCCCCCCCCCCTCCCCAATGTCCCCATTGACACGGGCACGAGGCCTAGTTCAATTAATACATCTATGTATGATAATATCTATGGTGGTCTACTTCATATTGCATCATTCAAACTTGCTGTGAAGGTTCCACCCCCACCCCCAACCTCCCCGTCTGTCTGTCTGTGTTTGTCCCAGTCTCTGACTCTGTCTGACCGTCTGTCTGTCTGTCCGTCTGTCTGTCTGTCTGTCTGTCTGTCTGTCTGTCTGTCTGTCTGTCTGTCTCTCTCTCTCTCTCTCTCTCTCTCTCTCTCTCTCTCTCTCTCTCTCTCTCTCTCTCTCTCTTTGTGTGTATTGGCCACTTCTCATCAAGCATTTTCTTTCTGAAATGTGCTGGTATATGTAATTACTTCCTTGTCCTGATGAATTCTCTAAACGCTTTTAGCTAACTTCAGTGTTCGTCCTGAATTCGTCGTTGTCATTTTATGTTCATTTCTACTACGAAGGGACAGGAGCAAAAACAAATATATGTGCCTGATGCTTATTCTGCTTTTCTTCTTTTAAAAACTATTAATTTAGTGCATTAACCCTTCTTTCTTCTCCTCTCTCTCTCTCTCTCTCTCTCTCTCTCTCTCTCTCTCTCTCTCTCTCTCTCTCTTTCTCTCGAAACAAGAATGGAAGCAGTGTGAACGATTATATAGTTTTGTCTAATGATATTTTAAAGATTTTATTGACAGTTCCTCATTGAAAGATTGCTTCATTACACGCTTAACAATTCCCGTCGAAAATAACTTGCATTTTGTAGTTGGCAGGAGGAATGGCAAATACATCAGGAGTGACTTGCATTTCCCTCGTGGCAGAAGGAATCAGAAGGAATAGCAGGCAAATTGCTAGAGCATAGCAATATTGAAATTGACATCTTAATTGCTAAAGATTTTTTTTTTTTTTTTTTTTTGGGGGGGGGGGGGGGGGGCGTGAATGGGGGCGGACGGGGGGACGCTAGGAGGTTGGGATTCAAATGAAAGGAACATCATGTGGTATAGTTAAAGTCGGTTGTTGGGGTTTCAGTTTGTTTGTTTGTTTGAGGTGAGGGGTCAGGGAAAGTAGGGAGGGGGGAATGGGGTCCATTACACCAAAGTATGTGGATGCAAAAGTCCCCCGCCTCTCTCCTTCACACACACCACACACACACGCGCGCGCGCGCGCGCACACACACACACACACACACACACACACACACACACACACACACACACACACACACGCACGCACGCACGCACACACACACACACACACACACACACACACACACACACACACACACGCACGCACGCACACATACACACATACACACACACACAACTTCATAATTTACGTCCGTGTCTCACTTCCTGTTCCTTCTGCTGCTTTTTCCAGGACCCCCCGACACCAACGCCATCACCAAACCCTACCTGGCTCGCTACGTCAACTGGAACATCCACTGGAAAGATGGCGATGGCCGGTACAACTTCCGCTTCCTTGCTTCGGGATACGCGTGCGCAACATTTGCATCTTCGGGATGCGTGATCTCCCTTTGCTGACGAACCGCAAGGAGATGTTCGTGAACAAGCTGTACTCCACCTTCGAGCCTCTGACTTTCAACTGTATGGAAGAGTGGCTGATGAACATGACCATTGCCGAGTACGCGGGCCACATCCTCTTCTCAACACCTCGTTTTACTCCTCGCTGGACATTGTCCGAAACAAGGTCGTCTGACCGTTGATTGCGGTTGTTGAAAGCTGGGTGCACGGGCAGAGTTGTCTGTCTGTATGCCTGTCACCGGCTTAAACTTTGAAAGAAAAACAAACAAACGAAAAGATGTCATTCCCCCTCTCATGTGTGTGTCCTTGTGCCAAGAGTAAACTGACAGAAGAGTCTTCGAAGCCCTTTTTTTTCAATACTCTGGAAGAAATCGCGAGAGTCGTCGACGGGCCCTTGCTGGCTGTCTCTGAAAATTAAAAAGATTTTGTTCAAGAAAAAAAAACGGTGTGCCTATCAGCATAAAAGTAAAACGAAACAAAATGAAGTGAAATTAGATCAAAATAAAACAGAATTAAATCAAAATGAAAGAAAATGAAAATGCATCAAAATGAAATGAAATGAAATAAAACGAAACAACAGAAAATTCAGAGAAATGAAATAGAAGAAAATGGAAAATGATCAACTGGCATGAGATTGTGCAAGCCAGTGATAAAGGTTCAGATCCTATGAAATTTTTACCTGGCTCAGATTCCACGGACATTTTCCCGCACATATTGAACTCGTATGAGAAAACTGAGTCTTTTTTCGAACTTTTTTTTTTCACCTTAAATCAGACCGGGCCAACAACCGTCATCGCTCAGATAGGACTGCCACGAGTACGGATTTCAATCGGAAAGATCCTACGTCAGATCCAGACTTCCGACTTCAGTGGAGTGATTTTTTCATTGTGGTTTGCAGTGGAGTGCATTTTTACATTTGAATGTTGTCGTTTACAACAGCATCAACAACAACAAAGTAATTTTCGATTAAAAAAAAAATTAAATCTTGTGCAGGCAAGGCATCGATGTTACTATGTTTGAACTATGAGCGCAGATGCTTTCTGATTAGGTGTAAGATCTCTTCATTATTTACTTATTTATTCATTTATTCGTTCATTTATTTGATGATTTATTCATTTAGTTCATTTCGTTATATATTCATTTATTTAGTTAGATAGTTATTCACGTATTTATTCATTTGTTTATTTATTTCATGTTATTCATTCGTTTATGATTTAGGAGTAAATTATCCATTAATTCGTTGATTTACTTGTTTATCTATTTATTTCATGTTATCCATTCGTGTATAGATCTATGCCTAGATTAGTCAGATTCCATCAGGTCAGCTGAAAGAGACAAAGTGAAAGGGACCAAACTCCAGTCAGAGTATCTGCAAGGTTAATTTTCTTTGTTGGGGGGGGGTGGGGGGTCGTTTCTGTTTTTGGTTTTGGTTTGGGGGGGGGGTTGTTTTTTTGGGGGGGTTTTTTTTTTTGTTTTTTTTTTTTTTGGGGGGGGGGGGGGGGGTTTTTTTCTGGAGTCAGGTCTTCTAATGGCTATGATAATTAACAAACAAACCCACAAAAACCTTCACTGCTTATCGTCTCATTGCAGCAGATTGATGGCCGTGATGTACTGTGATGACTGCCCTACAGTATTTGGCTTCACCCCTCTCACACCCCCAGACCTTGGGCTGCAGGAATGGTGGTGGGACAGTCACTTGGACGATCACGAAGGAACGATAACTCTTGTGTATGGGAGGTTTCTCACATCAAAAGCCCGTAATTACTGTGTTCTTCGAAATAATTGTAATTTTTTTTTCATGAAAATTATTACTGTTGCTTTTTTTTTTAATGTCATTGTGTAAAATCTAGAGCCTGAAGATAAAATGTACCTTTTTTCATAAGTTTTAATTGCGTTTGACACCATGAAAGCTGTGACGGAACAGAAAGAAAATGTTTAGACCAAAAGACCAAAGTAAGCCGAATACCGTGAAAATAATAACTATGGCACTCCTTCCCTTTAAGAAGATTATGATCTTTCAGTGCACGCGATTCCCGGTCATGTGTTTTCTTGTATCATACTTCATATAGTCATGCTAATATCAGGTCCGATGACAAGTAAACGCCGAACGATGAAGCAACAAAATGATCAGTAAAGTAATTATGATGAAGCAGCAAATTATTGATGAATCATCATGAAGCAACAAAATCTAAAATGAATGACCATGTAGCAACAAATTATACGCATCACATGACAACAGTCATCATTGTTATTATTATTTTAATGAAGAAAGGCTTATGTTTTCGAGAAGGGCTAAAAAATAACAGTAATCATGATATTTTTGACTCGTCTCATCGTCCATACTTTTCCTTCAGCCATGCACGTGAGTGTAGTAGATGCAGGTGCTCTATCCCGTTCAGTCCGTTGGCATTAGGCAGCGTGTTTACGCGTATTAGACAGAAACTCTGATAAGAAAACCAGGAAAAACTCCTTGACTCCTGAATGCCAGACCTTATCCCTGACCTTGACCTGATCCTAATCTTGACCCTAAATTTATTCTAAACCTAATTCTTATGGGGGGAAAATCTCTTTATAAACTTTCATCGATAAATTGCGTTTAGAGTGTGTGGTCTGTGGAGCTGTTTTCTCCTTTCTCCATCCATAAACGGGGGGGAGGGGGGGGGGGGGGGGGTGCGGCATGGGGATCCATGTTACTGTTGCACGTGCAAGACTTCTTCGACCTGTCTGTGTTGTACATATCAGTCTCCAGCACAATATTTTGACCATGTAAGACGGTCTTTAGGAGGGAGAATCGTGACGGTCTTTAGGAGGGAGAATCGTGACGGTCTTTAGGTGGGAGAATCGTGACGGTCTTTAGGAGGGAGAATCGTGACGGTCTTTAGGTGGGAGAATCGTGACGGTCTTTAGGTGGGAGAATCGTGACGGTCTTTAGGAGGGAGAATCGTGACGGCCTTTAGGTGGGAGAATCGTGACGGCCTTTAGGTGGGAGAATCGTGACGGTCTTTAGGTGGGAGAATCGTGACGGCCTTTAGGTGGGAGAATCGTGACAAGAAACATTCCAGGCAGAGGGGAAGGCACGGAAAGTCTCTTGGATGGATCCCCTAATTAACAGGAGGGGGCGGGAGAAGAGAGGTGTGATGATTCCAGTATCTGTGCAGAAGTTTACCGGGGCCAAAATGTTGCTGTTCGGGGGGGGGGACAGGGAGGAGGAGGAGGGGGGGAGGATGGGGGTAGCTGTTAGACTTACTGTCGTATTGCAAAGGAAGTATACAACAAATGATATACAAGTGTTAAAAAAAAAAAAAAAAAAAAAAAAAAAGGTACTGAGGGAAGAGGAGAGGTGGTAGTAACAAAACTCATTCTTGTTCATCAAATCAACTTTCAGACCCTAACGGTAGTAGAGTAGGAAGGGGGGGGGGGGGGGGGGGGGGGGGGGGGGGGGGAGGGGGGGGGGTCAGGGTATGCAAAAATGGTGTCAGGGCAAAATCGGCACACTGTCTATGATATGTGATAACGTGTTTCGAAGATGATCTAACATAATACCCCCTTTTTTTATATCATTTATCCCACCCCACCCCCGTCCCACCTCCCGCCACCCTGCCCCTTCTTTAAGATAGCACTCTATGCGCTTTCTGACGTGTATTTTTCGGAAGGATGGACCAGTGACATGGGGGGGGGGGGGGGGGGGGTGGGGGGGGGAGAGAGAAGGGGTAGTAGTGGCTGGAATTTCAGACAATCAACCGCACCCCCTCCATTCCTTCTGGATCCGCGCCTGTTTCTGATTCCTGCAAAAAAGACATTCCAGACTGCCCCAATGTTATGATTCGCTTACTCCAAATCCTTCGTCGTACATTCCTTGTCTCGGAGCTGGAGAACCCCCCTCCCCCTTTCTGCCCCCCCACCCCTCTTCATCCCCATTCCCCCGTCTGAGGGTCAGCATATCGAACTCCGTTAGCGTGGTGATGGGTAAGGCTGTTGAGATCTTTTTTTCGGGACTCGAATTGTCAGTGAAAGAACTTGACTATAGACAGCACGCAGAGGATGGACATGCTTGGGGTTAGAGATGTACCGGGCAGGGCCAGGTCAGTTACGTGAGAGGACAGGGTTTCCAAGGTGAGGGGGGGGGGGGGTAGGGGGGCGTCTCTCTCAATGGAGGCAGAGGAGGAAATGTGAAATTACAGCAATGCAGTGGGTTTTATCCAAAAAAAGAAAGAGAAAAAAGCGAGCTGAGGGGTAGGAGGTTGCTGGGTGTGTTGGGGCAATCTTCTTTCCAAAAATTTTCAGTAAGGAGATCGGGATGGAGGGAAGGGGGTGGGGGTGGGGGATGGTTGGGGGTGTCTACCAACATTTTCAAGAATGAGAGGGGCGGCGGGGATGGAGCGCTGTCGCACTAACAGTCCAGGAGATGTTCACTAACAGTCCAGGACATGTTCTCTAACAGTCCAGGACATGTTCACTAACAGTCCAGGAGATGTTCACTAACAGTCCAGGAGATGTTCACTAACAGACCTGGAGATGTTCACTAACAGTCCTGGAGATGTTCACTAACAGTCCAGGACATGTTCTCTAACAGTCCAGATGTTCACTAACAGTCCAGGAGATGTTCACTAACAGTCCAGGACATGTTCTCTAACAGTCCAGGAGATGTTCACTAACAGTCCTGGAGATGTTCACTAACAGTCCAGGACATGTTCTCTAACAGTCCAGATGTTCACTAACAGTCCAGGAGATGTTCACTAACAGTCCAGGACATGTTCTCTAACAGTCCAGGAGATGTTCACTAAGTCCTGGAGATGTTCACTAACAGTCCAGGAGATGTTCACGCCTGGTGCCAGAAACCACATTTTTTTTTTTTTTTTTTTTTTGCCAGCCAGAGGGAATATCCAGAGGAGCTCTGAGAGTCCTTTACATGGCGAAACCGAATTTTTTTTTTACCCGGGGAGAGGGGGACGTGGTTTTTTTACTATCTAGTAAAACTCACCCCACCCCACCCCCACCCCCACCCCTTCCTTCCGCTCGTCCGGCCCTGCCAGGGATGGAATTTATCAAATGTAAAAAAAAATCTTTTTTTTTTCAATGTCAAAGTGTGGCAACACACATATCAAAGTATGTTACGCGCCACCCATGTTCTATACATATCACATACTGCACAAAGTTTTAAACAGTATATGAAACTAGAGAAAACGAAAATATAAGCAAGCTACCCCTTTTTCCAGTAAGCAAGCTAGTCTTTTATTCAGCTACCTTCCATTTAAAAATCCTCTTTGTCTGCCATACAAACAAGATAAATGACGAGGACTTGGACTTAAAAATGGAAAGAAGCTAAATCGAAGACTAGCGTATCGAAGTTAAGACATTATGCAACATTTTGCCCAGGACATGAATTGTGCTGTAACATGGATATTGCATGGACCAGGCTACACAAATATGTAAAATCTATCGTTTTGCTATTGTAGCGTATTGCATCGTCAGTGTTGACTTCGGGTCGACTACTCTTCATATGCGCATACTTGTTCCTATACACCTGTGACGCTCCTTATATTTATTATATACTTATAGCCTCATGAATTATTGACAAGCTGTCTCTATTGGTGTCATCGAAAAGCAAATCCTCATTCCAAACGAACTGGAATTAATGTATTATAGTCACACGGACCAACGCCTATTGCTGATGTGTGTACTCATCGTATTCAAGTTTTTACCAATGTTCCAGTTTTGACTCATGTTTAACCACAACAAGAGATGCTAAGGCAACGAACAACTCGCTTGTCCATACTTCGACTTTTGACAGTTTGAGAGTCAACGAACAATGACCAATGTGCATGCTCGTGTACCTGAATAAACATGCGTCCAGTTTTGCATGCCAGCACTGATGAATCTGTCATAAAAGGGATTTGACAGTTTACGTCACCGATCCTCGCGAAGACAAATCCGTGTCTTGGAACGAACATTTCCACCGGTGTGGTTTCTGGTTTTAGCAACGCACTGAGTTGGTTGTCAGACTCGCGATTCCAAATGTTGTCTGTCTACTGTGTTCCGAGTATTACGACAGTCTCCGTGTTCTTGGGATACCTTTTGGAATGTGTTCCCCTTTTTAATTTTTTTTTTTTCAATCATCTGGGAACCACGAACCACGATGATGGAGCGTGTTCTCTTGTTTTGTTGCGCTGAAATCAGTTTGTGTTGTGCTGTGTGTGTGTGTGTGTGTGTGTGACTGCAAGATTATTGTATATTATTCTTGTTTTCCTTTTTTCCCTTCTGTTTTTAGATCCAAGATTCTGAAGCAGAAAACTGAGACTGCGCTGATATCTTTCATGGTGTCAAGTTTGAGGCACCTGATGAATAACCTCTATTGCTCTTTAGCACGCTTTGCATTTTAGTTCGGTTTGAAACATTTGTTTGGGGGATGAATTTAGTATTTAGATGAAAGAATGCGATGAAGCTCCAACCCAAAATGCTGAGTGAGTATGGAGAAAAGTATTAAAAGAAAGAAAGAAAGAAAAGAAACAAGTAATCTGAAAAAAGTAAGTTAGTTTGAAAGAAAGAGAAAAAAAAGGAACAGAAAACTCCGTACTGAAGAAAACAAACAAAAGAAAGGAAAGAAAAGAACTAGAAAAAAAAATGGTTAAGTCTTCAGTTCTTGTCTTAAGTATCATTGTATGAATTGCAATCGAGTGTCAGTGTGAAGGTCCAGAGACACTGCAATGGGAAAAAATTACTCCATCCGTACAAGCACCACAGACCTTCAAACCACACTGTATAAAACGGTCTGTTTGCTAACTAGCTATGTGTCTGCCTGTCGGTCTGTCTCTCTCTGTCTGTATGTCTGTCTGTGTGTCTATCTGTCAGTCTGTCTGTCTGTGAGTCTGTCTGTCTGTCTGTCTCTCTATGTATCTATCTAACTTCTCACCTGCCTACCTATCTATCTGTCTATCCGTCTATCTATCTGTCTATCTATCTGTCTATCTATCTGTATGTCTATTTATCTATCTATCTGTGCCTGTTCTCTATCCATTTCTGTCTATGAGTGTATCTACGTATCTATCTGTCTTTGTATCTATCTACCTGTGTATCTAAATTTAGAAAGAGGGGGGTTAGTTACCGCCAAGGACATTGACAGACAAAGCAAAGGACAAGACACTGTGTATCTGTCTATCAATTCATCTATATCTCTGTCTACATGTATTATCTTTCCATGTATCTCTCAGTGTCGCTCTCTCTGTTTCTGTCTGTCTGTCTGTCTGTCTGTCTCTCTCTCTCTCTCTCTCTCTCTCTCTCTCTCTCTCTCTCTCTCTCTCTCTCTCTCTCTCTATATATATATATATATATATATATATATATATATATATATATATATATATATATATATGTATATATGTATATATGTATATGTATATATATGCATATATGTATGTGTGCGTTTACATATGTACATATATAGATATACATATATACACTTATCTATCTATCTGTGAATCTATCCATCAATTAATCTATCAAGCTGTCTTGCTATCCATCTATCTATCTATCGCTCTGTCTGTTTGTCTATCTATCTGTTTGGCTGGCTGGTTGGCTGGCTGTCTGTCTGTCTGTCTGTCTGTCCATGTGTCTATCTATCGTTCTATCGTTCTTGCTAATATCATTACCAGGTTGGCTTTTAATATTTGCATGATTCCTTCCGTGGAAATGGAATGATTTATGGCCTGAAGATAGATAGACAGACAGATAGATGGACAGACAAACAGAAAGTAGATAGACAGACAGACAGACAGACAGAAAGAAGATAGACAAATAGATGACTCAATAGATAGATAGATAAACAAACAGATAGGTAGGTAGGTAGGTAGAGAGAGAGAGAGAGAGAGAGAGAGAGAGAGAGAGAGAGAGAAGATGGTTAGCACAGAGAGTGAACTGACTTCAGCTAAGGTTAAATAGTCATGATGATGATGGATTCTCCCGTCGTGTCCGACGGATTAGTAGGCAGGCAGATCATCTGCTGATGTGGGGTCCTCATGTGGGAATGAAGACCATTTCTTGAAGCACAAAGTCTTCCACAGACGCTGCATGGAATGGAGTCCTGCAAGGTGTGGCCCGTCTTCTCCGATTCCTCTTTTCCTGGATGGCGGCTGCTCTGTTGTGCTCAAATGTCTTTGTGTTGGATACACTGTTGCTTCCGTTGTGTTCTGTCAAGGGCGACATCTTCCCAGGAAGCAGTGTCGATGTTGCAGCTCCTGAGGTTGGCCTTCAATGTGTTTTTGCATCTCTTGAGAGGCCTTCCCTGGCCACGTTGTCTTCTTCCTTCAGTTGCCTGAAGAAAACCCAAGAACTTTCGGTGTTGGATTTGCAATTCGCACAAAGCTTGCCCGGAAGCTGGACAGCTTGCCACGTGGCATGAATGATCGCCGAACGATATTGCGGCTTCGGCTTACAAAGGACTACTTTGCCATCATTATCAGCGCCTACGCTCCAAAGAGTCCTTGTAACTTCAGTTCAAACCCTACCTGAATCAACGACATATATCTCTTAATACAGCTCCCCGCCTAACACAGATACTCCAGATCTGCATTATCTAAGTGGATCCTCATTTTCTCAGTACTCCATTTATGTCTCTCTCTCTCTCTGTCTCTCTCTCTCTCTCTCTTTCTCTCTCCTCTCTCCTCGTTCTCTCTCTCTCTCTCCCTCTCTCTCCCTCTCTCTCGTCCTCTCTCTCTCTCCCCCTCCTCTCTCTCCCTCTCTCCTCTCGCTACTCTCTTCTCTCCCTCTCGATCTCTCTCTCCTCTCTCCATCTATCTCCTCCCTCCCTCTCTCTCCCTCTTCTCTCTCTTCTCCCTCTCTTCCCTCTCTCTCCCTCTCCTCTCTCTTCTCTCTCTCTCTCTCTCTCTCTCGCTCTCTCTCCCTCTCTCTCACTTCTCTCTCCCTCTCTCTCTCTCTCTCTCTCTCTCCTCTCTCACCCTCTCTCTTATCTCTCTCTCCCTTCTCTCTCCCTCTCTCTTCTACTCTCTCTCCCCTCCTCTCTCTCCGCGGTTGTCTCTCTCTCTTCTTCTCCTTCTCTCTCCACCACCTATATCTCTATCTATTTCTCTCTCTCTCTCTCTTTCTCTCTCGTTCTATCTTTACCTCTCTACTCCCTCCTCTATCTCTTCCTCCCTCATCCTTCTCTTATCTCTTCTCTCTCTCTCTCTTTTCATCTCTATCTCTCTTCTCTCTTCTTTCTCTGCTCTTCTCTCTCTTTTTCTCTCCTCTCTCTCTCTCCTCCTCTTCTTTCTCCTCCTTTCTCCTCTCTCCTCTCTCCGCACCTCCTCTCTCTCCTCTCTCTCTCTCTCCCTCTCTCTCTTCTCTTTCTCTCTCTCCCTCTCTCTCTCTCTCTCTCTGCTCTCTCCTCTCTCTGTCTTTCGCTTATCTCTTCTCTCTTTCTCTCTCTTTTCTCTCTCTCTCCCTTTTTCTTGCTCGCTCTGTCCTCTCTCACTTCGCTCACCCTCTCTCCTATCTCTCTATCTCTTTCGCTCTCTCTCTCTCCTCTCTCTCCCTCTCTCTCTCTCTCTCCTCTCTCTCCCTCTATCCTCTCCCTAATCTCTCTCTCTCTTTCTCTCTCTCTCTCTCTTCTCTTCTCATTCTCTTTTAGTCCCGTGTTCTCTTAGATTTTCTCTCTCTCGTTTCTCTTTACCTCTCTTCTCTCTCTCTCTCTCTCTCTCTCTCTCTCTCTCTCTCTCATCTTCTCTCTCTCTCTCTCTCTCAGTATGATTACGTGATGTTTACATACTAGACTCTGGCTAGCAACCACGTCTTTTCAGAAAATAAGACCATTCCATTCTATTTCCAGCCGGAGCAACCAGGCATAGGTTCATTACACTGCATCCTGCTGGCATTCCACATCATCATATAATCATGGTTTTATATCCCCACCCCCACCCCCACCCGTCCTCTACTTTCCACTACTTTGACATTCCGTTGTTGTTGTATTAACAAGATTCTGTGTGTGTGTGTGTGTGTGTGTGTGTGTGTGTGTGTGGTGTGTGTGGTGTGTGTGTGTGTGCTCCCCTCCCCTCTTCTCTTCTCTACCCCCCCTCTCTCTCTCTCTCTCTCTCTCTCTCTCTCTCTCTCTCTTTCGTACCGGCCCAGCTCGTCCCCCAGTGATCTTTACATGTAACCTTCGCAGGTCTTCCTAGTCTTCTTTAGCAGGATCTTTCATCTACTTTTTCTTCCTCTTTTTCATAACTGCTTTCATGTTTTTCTGTGCCTTTACCTTTTCTCTGCCTCCTCTCTATTCCTTTCCATATCCTCTCTCTCTCTATTTCTCTCTCTCTCTCTCTCTCTCTCTCTCTCTCTCTCTCTCTCTCTCTCTCTCTTTCCCAATCCTGACCCATATTTCCACCCAATTCAACATCCTCTCATCAAATCTTCTTAAAAACAAACAAACAAAAAGACACACAAAAAACCAAGACCAGCAAACTTTAATATGTCAAGATGAACCGAATTACAAACACATGTCCCTTCCCCTTCCACTCCCCATAATGTCATTTGCAGATTTGTTTGTTTGAATGTTTTGGTTTGTTTGTTTTTAATCCACATCATATTTGCTGAATATTATGAAATCCCCTCAACTAAACCCTACCGTCTCATCCAGATTCAGAAAAAAAAAATAAACACCTCTAGATATATACCAAACAAGGATTATGTGTCAATAAAGATAAAGAACCTGCTTTTTCAACAGGCCATAAAGATGATATTGATTCGACTTAATATAGCCCAAAGTTTTGGGTTTAAGACACGCAAGAAAGTCGTTATGGAATATAAACATGAATTTAGATGCATAATTTATTAAAGAAAGGAAGTAAAAGTAACGCCTGAGTGCAATGCAAGAGTGGTGGGGCGAGTGGGGAGATGGGACCGAGACATAATAGAAGAACTTTTAAACACCGATGTGTAACCGACAGAAGCAGAAATCAGCGATACTTGAGTTTAGGGGTCCCCTGTTCAAAACCCCGAGTGAATGCTGAAAGTAAGAAGCCCCTAAATTCAAGTTTTGCTGTAACCAAAAAAAAAAAAAGAAAGAAAGAAAAAGTCTTCAGCAAACAGAGCTGAAGCAAATCATTCATTTGCTACAGAGGCCACGAAATATTCTCAGGACGATTTTCACATTGCAAGTTCTTTTGACGGGTGAATTGAGATCACCACAAGAGCCAATCGCAGGAAAAAGGTATTTTAAATACCTCCGTCGGATAACATGGACAAACGAATTACAAGACAGAGCACGACGCGTTTTGACCTCCTAGGTTTCTTCAGGCAAGATAAACAACTCTCAGGACACTGAAAATGAAAAAACTCTCAACCCCAGAATGACCAGGACCATGAGTTCGATGGGCTACCAACTCTGCTCTTCCAAATCAAAATGAAGATAAATTATCCTAAACTTGTTCAGACAAATAAAAAGATTGTTTCTAACGTGAGTTTGAAAAGATATATTCCAAAAGCCTTTTTCACCCAGCGAAAGGGGATTTCTTGTCTTTCGTGTGATGTCATCGGTCTCGGAGACGGTCTACGACCGTAACGTCGACTATTTACGTTCTTGCGTTCCTATGGAGAATCTTCAGACCATCCTCAAAGAAAGTTCGGATAGATATGATTCTCTGACCGTTTCAAATAGTGTCTGGTCTTCCTTCATCCATGGTTATGTTGCTTGTTCAGTCCAAGACTGTTTGATCTCGTTCACTGGAACCGTTATCCTTCATGCCATCAACGTCATTGTTTATTTCGTGCTTAGTCATTGATTTGGTTCCCTTGGCAGTGTTATGCAGAGCATTGTTTGATTGGAAAGGAACATGGGAACGAAAAATCTCATAGATATTAAGCCCTTCACTAGCCGCATATGGGAACCATCGTAATCCATCCTGAAGACAGAACCATTCATACTGCATATATATATAAATATATATATACATATATATAAATACACACACGCACGCGCACACACACATATATATATATATACATATATATATAATGCTGAACAATTAAATAGTGGGGGAAAACAAGTGCAGGTTAACAATTCTTCCATCATTATAGTGATGACTTGGCAAAGATTTGAAATTGAGAGTGAAAAAAAAAAGAGAAAATTGAAGATGAAGTAAATGGGAAAACATATCATGAATATGAAAACCCTTCACTAGCTGCATGAGAAAAAATAAATATGAAAACCCTTCACTAGCTGCATGAGAAAACTATCGCAGTTCCTCTCGAAGGCAGATCTATATGTAGCGCCTGCTCCGAGGCCTTTCGTCCGCTGGATCGGGCTCATCAGGGACACACGGCTGATTGTGTTTCTGCTTTTGGCGTCAGATAGAGACACACCACAGTCTATAATTCTGTAGTGTTCTGACCGCCAAGGGTTCGAAAAAGAATCCAACAGCACCCCCAAAGCAGCCAGCGAAAGATAGTAGAAGAAATTAAACAAAACGAAAGTGTGGAGAGGAGGAAAAAAAGTTGTTTGAAAACTAAAAAAACATTACGCAAACAGTATAAAATGTAAGGGACAATCTTTGAGCCTATGCTTGAGGATCCATTTAAGGATGCAAGGGAGATCAAAAGATATGGAACAGTCTGAGTGGTCAGCTCTGCTGCTCAATAACCCAAGCATTGTCAGTGGCTAAGAATTGTACAGAACAACCTTTCCTTGGATCTCTCCTAAGAGATGCAATCACCCACTGATTGACCAAACAATATAATGCTGAACAATTAAATAGTGGTGGAAAACAAGTGCAGGTTACACACACACACACACACACACACACACACACACACACACACACACACACACACACACAAGAGAGAGAGAGAGAGAGTGGCTGGAGGGGGTACTACTGCTGTATACATTTATTCGCTATTGTTACATCACCTGCTTTTCAGACTTTTCATTAAACTTGTACATCGAACCTCAAAGCACTACGGTGCAGGTCATTTTTTTTATATCTCTGACGTAATGATAATCATTGTTCCTATGGATGGACTGGCTTCAACGATGCTACCATAATTTTATTTAGTACTAAATCATCATCATCTATCTATCGGACTGGTTTCAACGATGCTACCATAATTTTATTTAGTACTAAATCATCATCATCTATCTATCGGACTGTTTTCAACGATGCTACCATAATTTTATTTAGTATTAAATCATCATCATCTATCTATCAATTTTAAAGATGAGCATTAACAACGGCCGAGATTTTATTTCAATCAATGACGCCGTGTATCTATGACGTCATTTCCTGCGGTGGTCTGTTCCGCTAGTTTGTGTTTATAATGGTAAATGTATTGCGTGTGCGTTGGCCGTAGTGATGACATGCTTAGTATGACAATGAAAATCTGTGTTCAAAAGAAAAGAAAACAAAAGCAGGAAACGGGTTTATACGTCAGTCAGCGTTGAGGGCTTTGCGTCCATGTACATTACAGATGGGCGATTTCGTTATGTATTCTTTTTCTGTCTTTCTTTCTTTCTTTCTTTCGGTCTATAGTCAACATATTTACCCTAACTAGGAGTTTATGTTTCCCGTGTATCTGTTAGAATTTTTCTTTTCTTTTTTTTTTTTTCCTCTTCTTCTTCTTCGTCTTCTTCTTCTTCTTCTTCTTCTTCTTCTGTGTGTGTGTGTGTGTGTGTGTGTGTGTGTGTGTGTGTGTGTGTGTTCAAGATTGCACAAAAACTTGCACACTGAATCGTCGAGAGAAAAGATAGAGACAACACACACACACACACACACACACACACACACACACACACACACACACACACACACACACACACACCTTGCCCCCAACTCCCCGTCCCTCCACCGCCCTTCTTTTTTTCCCCCTTCTGTCTTTTAAGTCTTCTTTTTAAGCAACAGTCTTCAGGATTGACTTTATTTGATTTATTTCCAAACAACAGTATTCAGGATTGACTTTATTTAATTCATTTCCAAACAACAGTTCTCAGAAAGAGTCTTCCAGCGTGCTGCAAACTCGGAGGGCGAAGTAAGTAACTATGTTTCAGGTGTAGGCCCACAGACCTTTTTGTCTTTCCAGTTCTGACTTGTGTCAGTGGATTTGTACACACAGTATTATCATGTGATTATGGGACCAGATGCGTGAGTGTGCGCGTGCGCGTGTGTTGTGTGTATGTGTGTGTGTCTGTGTGTCTGAGAGAGAGAGAGAGAGAGAGAGAGAGAGAGAGAGAGAGAGAATTGTCCGCTTGAAATACTCTCATAGTTTCATTGTTCGTCAGCTATGGTGTGACACATGAGAAGTGGGCAAGTAATTGTGATCTTGATCAGGTAGTGCTCTCTCTCTCTCTCTCTCTCTCTCTCTCTCTCTCTCTCTCTCTCTAACTTCTGTTCATCAATCTCTCGATCGTCTGCTTATTACGAGTATACTCCTGTAACATGAGTGAGAGATTGATCTCCCTTGTGATGGGAAGAGGCAGACAAAGAAAAAAGAAAAAAAAAAACCCTCATCAGGTACCAATGTCTGTCTCGTCCTCTCTAAAATAGGACAGGGGGAGATGACTTAAATGAAGGAATGACATGTGTTTGTAGAACTAAATAAGGTATAGGCAGTCCCCTTCCAGTAGTAACACAACAATCTATACTCTCTGGAAGTCCATCAGACGAGAGGATTGAGTAACGTACTCAGCATGTGCATCATCATCATCATCATCATTGTCATCACCAGATTCAATGCAGTTTGGTTTCTCCCCCCCGAGAGAGAAAAAAAATGTTTATTTTAACTGGGGACTGTGCAAGTCTCTCTCTCTCTCTCTCTCTCTCTCTCTCTCTCTCTCTCTCTCTCTCTCTCTCTCTCTCTCTCATCCATGCGAGCTTCGGTCTAGGATCAGATCATCCGTAAAGATCGTTCAGGAAAAGAAAAAAAAAAAAATGACCTCGCCATCGTTATCTATCTGCAAGGCGCCTGCGTACATTGACGCCATATTGAATATGTCTGTTGTGTACGGTAGTCATGTTTGGATTCAACGGCCCCCATACGATGTGTTATTCCCCCTCGCCTCCCACCCCCAACGTCCAACCCTAACCTCCTTTTGATTACATTATTTATTATTTATTTATTTATTTATTTATTTATTATTTATTTACTCATTCAAATATTTGTTTATTCATTCATTTATTTGTTTGTTTATTCATTCGTTTATTTTAATATCTTTTATTTACATCATGTATCGTGTGACTGAAGAGTCTGCGTCCATATTGTTGCCATTAGAGTGAAGCCATCCTACCTAATAATTAAAATGTGTGATTCAGCATGTTATCGAAGTGTCTTTTTGTTTGTTTGTTTTGACAACTCTCTTCCTCACTTGGGGTTCTTGGATTGTATAGAACAGTTTGGACTGTGAAGACTTATGGAATCACTGTGCACTGTGTCGTCACCCCATTCACCCAGTGGTTCATCCGCGCTGCCCCCTTTTCCGCCAACCCTGTACCATCCCTCTCAGCCCGTCTTTCCTTCCCTCCAGTCTCTCCCTTTCGTTGATCGCCTCTCGAGTAAGTAAACAGGACTATGTGGGATTCTTTGTTCATTAATTTATGGAGTGTTGTGTGAATTCAGAGTCACTGGTTCCGGGAGATCGACACTTGTGTACTCTGCTGATGGGCGATCGATTTTCCTCAATTGGTCACTGAAGAATGTGAGTGTGTGTACCTTGATTGTGCCGATGGAAATGCTAAGGGTTGGTAATTTGTCGTTTGCTGGTGAAGGTGATAATGATGTAAGTTTCAGCGTGCGCTCGCTTATGTCTGTAATCAGTAAATTAATGTATGTTTGTGTTTTATGAAGTACATTTTTTTTTGCGCGTGCAGGGAGGTACATGCAGTTATCTATAACTGCGGCAAAGGCCATAATCTATTCAGTTTTGGCATTGACTGATATTTTTGCTGTAAATGACCTTTTGAATTTTTATGTTATAATCTATTGTACTTTCAGGCGAAGCTGGTCCAGGTCAGTTTTGATGCATTTATTTATATTTGACATTATATTTATAGGATATTACTGTTTACAGAATATTTAGGGGGGAAATGCTTTTTCTTGTTCTCTTCTTCCAAATTGTGAATGATTTTCTCTTTTTTATTTCTTAGGTATCGTTCGTTTCAATTTTTCTTTGGCAGTTTTCTTATTATGTGTTTAGAATCGATTTTTTTCTTAATGAACACTGAAAGCATTGTTGCATCATACGCATCTCATTCTGTGTCCTTCTTGTATCTGCTCACTCCACCGGTTCCATCTTTTTAATGTAAACCTCAAAAACATCGAAAGATATGCCACAAATGTGAAGAAGATCGTTTCCTCGTGGCCATTGTATTGTTAGTGAATCATATTCCATGCGGATCTTTTGTCTTAGAGTTTGTCTAGAAGAATCTATCTACCTTTCTCCTGTTGGACTCTCTCTCTCTCTCTCTCTCTCTCTCTCTCTCTCTCTCTCTCTCTCTCTCTCTCTCTCTCTCTCTCTCTGCAATGTCAATGATTCTCTCTCCATTCTGTTTTTTTTTTCATCTTTTTTTTTTTTCATGCAATAGCATCAGATTTTTTGCGTTTGTATGGAATTTTCAAATCTAACACTACCATTCCCTCA
>JADBJO010000370.1:30000-97500 GCA_016801955.1 Conus betulinus | reverse complement strand
CCACATGGACATCAGATAAGTCGCTCTTCGTTTCTTTGTTTGTACTGTCCTAAATGTTAAATGTTACGTATTTTGTTTTCACTTGAAGAAGACCCAAGAGGTCGAAATGCCGTGTCTTGTGTACTTTGTTCGTCAATGTCCTCGGCGGAAACTAACCCCCACCCTTTCTAAAAAAATAACAAAAAGCAAGTAACAAAACCAGTCTTGTTGTTTTGTTTTTTGTTTGTTTATTTTTTCTTTTTCTTTTTTTTAAATTCCAGCTTAAAAACGTGAACATATCGGTGGCTTGTCTAATATCACGAATACTGGATAGACATTAAATGGAGGACACACACACACACACACACACACACACACACACACACACACACACACACACACACACACACACACACGCACACATGCCACATATACATGCTCACCTTTATACGCATGCACATACACATTCACACATGCATACTCTCTCTCTCTCTCTCTCTCTCTCTCTCCTCTCTCTCTCTCTCTCTCTCTCTCTCTCTCTCTCTCTCTCTCTGCGAATGCTTACAATAATATGTGGAACACCTTTTAAGAGAATGGTATAACTCATGATTAATTAAAAGATAATAGTAACATGAAATGAAATAAAACAAACTTAAAGAAAACGACCCCATTCCAATCTACAAAACTTCTGGATATTCTGTTTGACGAAGGAAATCTAAACTGTCTGTCTCTAGTTTATTATCTGGTCATATCCAGTTTCAGTCGCTAAATCCAGCGGCCTGTTTCAAGCGTGCATTCTTGCATTGTTTTCAGAGAAAGCTTTCCTCCAATAAAAGGCAAATGCTACTAAATGGTTACCAAGTGATCCCCTTGTTAATGTTTTAGAGATTTAAGCCACTAAGGTCTCTAAGATGCTCATCACTATGTTCAAAAGATATCAAAGAAGCCTTCTTTTCATTAGATATTGAATTCATGAGTTACTAAGTGTTCAGAAATGAATTATTCAACTGAGATATTTAGATGGAAAGAAAAGCATAACGGATGACGAAAGATAGCCACTGAAATAAACACCTCCAGAATTAAATGGCAAATTATCCGACTATCTGTATTAGTGTCAGTCAAAAGTAGCCTACTTAGCTCCCAGACCAAAAACCAAACAATCACCTGTATTATGATATAAAAACTTTAAAGTTTGAACGATGAGACGCCAAATCAGAAACAATGTTAATAATAATAATAATGAATGCTTATATAGCGCCTATTCTCGGCGAGAGACCAAGCTCTAAGCGCTTTACAATCAACACTCGTTTACACAACGGGCTGCCTACCTGGGTAGTGCCGACTGAAGAGCTGCCAGCTGGCGCTTCATTCAGTCGTTTCCCGTGTCATCCAGTCAATATCGTTCACTCAATTTCCTTACTTCTTCCATTCTTTCAATCTCTCACGCAGGGTGCATGTTATGTGTAACGTGTCATCCATACCAACGGCCAAACTGGCCTTCTCTTCCGAAAGTTGGTGATGGGATTTTACGTGTGTGCAAGATGTTATGCGTGCGTTCACACACGGAACCTCGGTTTATAGTCTCATTCGAAGGACTGTATGGGGAATGGAGTCAGAACCAATGTTAACTCCGAGGGAAAAATCCCCCTGTACCGAAATTCGAACCCGTAACATCAGGATCACGAGTCCGGCGCTCTACCTACTGAGCTATTCCGGCCCCCTACAACTACCAAACCTTTTATGAAGACTAACCATCAGCACATTTTTTTCTCACATGTCTTGTGTGTGTGTGTGTGTGTGTGTGTGTGTGTGTGTGTGTGTGTGTGTGCGCGCGCGCGCGCGCGTGCGTGCGTGCGTGCGTAAATACGTGTGTGTGTGTGTGTGTGTGTGTGTGTGTGTGTGTGTGTGTGTGTGTGTGTGTGTGTGTTTGAAAGTACTCAGGACTAAGCTCTGGTGAGATATACACACACGCTCAAACACACATACACGCACACAGCACGCGCGAACGCGCGTACACACACACACACACACACACACACACACACACACACACACACACACACACACACACACACACAGCCTAAACAAAATCGTAAATACCACTCGCCGCCGGCCATACGTTGACGATTAGAAGATTCATTCAGTGAATCGTTATCATCATTGGTAATGGTTTGGCTGTGGTGCAATTAATTAATTGATCGCAGGGTAGCCTGTAGGGCCTAACTTACACAGTGTCACAATTACTTTAGAAACAGACATTCAACCACTACTCTAAAACTGGAGGTTTGTAAACTCCTCACCCTTACTCCTACCATCCTTGCCTACACACACACACACACACACACACACACACACACCAACCCATTTTCCACTCCCCTTTATTAGATTATCCCTTCCCTTCCCCTCCCCCCTCTCTCAGCTCCGAGTGGGCTCTACCCTTCAGTTCAACCCCCCGCCCCCCCCCCCCCCTCCCCCAACCACCACCACCACCACACACTTACTCTGTGCATTGCGCCCGATAACGGCAATACAACAGGCTCGTTTCACAATGCCATGAAACGTAACGCAGTCATCTCCCTTTAATATAACAGCTCTCTGATTGCAGAAAAAACAGTTTAAGCGGACTCTTTGGACAAACATGGCGACTCCCTGGCCGGCTGTTGCCGTTGCTGCTGCAAAGGAAAATCGTCGTGAATTGAAACTGGGCAAAGAAGTTAGCAAAAAATTGAAGAAGAGGGTCTGGACACAAATGTCTATCAACTTCTCAATCTAAATTTTTTTGGAAATTTCTAATACATGCTTGTCAGGCCTAACAGATGACTTGGGAAACCTCGTGAATTTGACGAATCTGGCCCTGCAAGGCAACAAACTTGAAGCACTGCCCGCTACGATCGGCAACTTGGCCAAACTCAAATTCCTTGATGTCTCTCACAATTGTTTGAAATCACTCCCCTCAGAGATCTCAAAACTCGGCGACCTGCAAACTCTGAACGTTTTGATGAATGATCTGAGTGAATTTCCTGACATTTCCACCCTCAAATCCCTGCACATTTTGAACTTGTCTCACAACAAACTAACGGCACTACCAGAGGGCATCACGGGGGAAGATCTTGTCCATCTAAGTGAGATTGTTGCAAACAACAATGCTATTTCAACCCTACCTGCTGATTTGTCCAACTTGCCTCACCTGAATGTCTGAATCTGGCAGATAACCAAATTGAAGAGCTACCTAATGAACTGAGTGAGTGTGCCAAACTGAAGGAGCTGAGGTTGTCTGGCAACAAAGTGAAGGACAAAAGGTTAGCCAAGTTTAGTGAGCAGAACAACCTGAAGCAAGTCATGCAGTATCTGGCCACTGAGTTGCAGAAATCAGCTGCTGCCTCCGGGGACAAGAAAGACAAGAAGGCCAAGCCAAAAAAGAAAAAGAAAGGTGTCAAAGATGTGGAGGAAGTGGCCAAAAACCTTATGACAGTATTGCGTTTTCCAGCGGATGGTGGGCTCGTAGTGAAAGTAGAGGCCAAAGTGGCTGCAGTCCGTCCGTACATTGTGTGCTGTGTATTGCGTAATCTTGACTTTCAACAGTCAAACAACATGTTCAAGAACTTTATCACCAAGCAGGTGAGTGTCAACTGTAAATATTGTCTGTTAATCAGAACATAACTTCCGCAGTTCAGGGGATATCCCATGATTTTTTTTCATCATGTCTCATCTTCCATGTCACTTCAGTAGCATTAGTCCCAATGCCACTCAGTTCACTTTCCCTTCTACTAGTTCTAGTTTCTCTTCCTATCCATCCACAGCCAAGTCCTGGCTCGATCTGCTGCGGCCCTGGCACCTGCGATCCACTGGGAGCAGTCAGTGTCAAGTTGTCTGAAGCCGACCCACAACAAGAGGTGCTGCAATGACGCTGAGTCACTTCAGTAGTGTTCAGTGGTGCCTGTCATGACCCCAACAAACGCAGGACACCACCTGTTATTCCCCTGCTGGCAATAACTGCTTAATCTTTGAACCAGCGTGAGTGAACATCCCTCTGGAGGGCACTATCACGATTATCCAGTGACAGGCAACATAAACTTTCCATTATGAGCAACCTCAACTTGAACCCAGACACAGACATGGTGAGGACATTGAGGCCATTATAAAAGCGCCATTTTGCACTGAAGATGACTCATGAGATAAGCAGTTGCTCATTCTTCGTTTTTATTGTCCTAAATGTTGTTTGTTTTTGCCTGAAGAAGATCCAAGAGGTCGAAATGCGTTGTGTTTCATCCTGCAATCTGTTTGTATTGTTTTGCAGAACTAATATCCTTTATTATAGAATTTGCCATTACAAAAGCAAGGCATAAAGGGTGACAGAATTTGAGACTTTTTTTTTTTTTTTACACTGATCAGTGAAGATGAGGATAATGAAAATGACGCTTTGGAGTTTCATGCTGGTCGGAGACTGCATCCAGTGCTTGACAAGTTTGTACTTGGTGCACATATTTGTACTCTGTGCATATTTTTAATATGTATTCTGGCCTCAGTCAGGTGTTAGACTGAGTTAGATTAAAAAAAAAAAAAAAAAAAAAAAAGGAACACTTGTGCTGGTCAGGAAATAAGTGCTTCACCCTCAGAGTAAACCCCAGAGTAAAGCCCTGCTACGTGTGGCATTTTTTTTTTTTTTTTTTTTTTTTTTTTTTTTTTTTTAATATATGTTTTATTATTCCTCCTCTCTCTTCCTTCCACTCCACAGTTCCTTCACTCTCTCTTTCCTTACGCACTCATCCTTTTTGACATGGATTTAACAAGCAATTTGACATGAGCATGTCCAGTACATGTACTAATATATAAATGTGTAGTTATGAACAATAAAAATACAATTGTTACAATCTGGTAGTTTATCTTTATGCATTACTCTGAATGAGTGAGTGAAAAAAAAAAAAAGTAGTTACAAGGAGGTTTTATTTTTCATTTTCAGTTACAAACAAAGAAATAAGCAAGACGAACACAGAACATTATAATGACAATACAGTAATACCAGGTACTATGAGTTTTTAGAGAAAGTAACATGCGCACATACACAATATATACATATGCACACATATATATGTACATATATATATATACATACACACATATAAACACATACATACATACACATACATATACACACATATATACGCACATATACACACATATGTACACATACATACATATACACACATACATGTAGATACAAATACACACACCAGTACAAATAAATAAATCCATATACAAATACACAACTACAACAAGGAGGCGAAAGGACACACACACACACACACACACACACACACACACACACACACACACACATGCACACAGGTGTAGGATACAGGAGAGAGTTATTAGTTGGTAATCATAGTCGATACAGCATACATATACATGATACTCTTATCACTAGTATCAGTTAAAGTTGATCTAGACATAGTGTAGTTTTTATCCCAGTAAGTTATGCGGAGAGAAACAAGTTACAGCATGATGAGACCTCTTCGTAATGCTCAAGGTAGGTTTCTACAACTTTCCTCTTTTCTCTTTTTTCTTCTTTCACGGCATGCCACACACAGCTTGTGTGATACTGATAGGAATCGACTGAGTACTGTAACATAGTAGTATAAATATTGAAAACAGATTGCATGATTGATAATACCCTAACAGACAAGTAAAAAAGGAATATGAAAAAAACAACAACAAAAAAAAAAAACAAAAAAAAACCCACCTAATAAAATAAAATTCTTTGATAGCAGCCATAGAGCTCAATCAAGTTTTGTTAATAAAGAGAAAACAGTATTTCAGAGTTCAAGAAAAAAAAGCGTGGAAATAAGGCAGCCAACTTTCTTCAAATTCTCTATATGTGTTGTTCAAAAAAGATACATATTTTTCTGATTCCAATCTGTTTCTAAGAAATGTTATGAACAACTGGACATTTTGGGTGTACATCTTGCAATTTTGTCCTGTATATAAAATTTAGCCAGAAGCAGAATAAAATCTAGAGGCTTGTCTGTTGTAATATTTTGTTTTACTCCAAACAAAACCAATTCCTTATCAATTTGAAGATAATCACAATGTGGACATTTTTCTTTAAGCAAATGTTCAAAACTGGTCCAAAATCTGTTGACAATAGCACAATCATACAACATATGTGAAATGCATTGCTCATCCATATTACAAAAAGTTGCAAATAGGGGAATCAGTAATTCTAATCCTGAACAAATATCTCTGAGTTGGGAGTAGTCTATGTAATAGTCTGGTTTGAAACCATCTGAGCTGTACATCTTTAGTAGTTTTATAATAGTGTGAAAAAATATGTTTCTAGCTCAGATTTTCAAAGAAATTGTTCCATTTACTGACTGCTGTTGGAGTAGCATCATTTCCATTTAAAATGGTCTGTACATGCTTATTGCCCTTATAAATAAAGGACCATGCCATCGAGTCTAAAGTTTTGTACCTGTTGGTTAGAGCTACATTTAACTTTTGACAGTATGTTCGGATTGCATCTACAATACCTTCATACAATATAAAATTAGTTCTAATACCTGGGTATTTAAGCAAAAATTGGTTATATGTCATAAAACTGACCATTATCATTAATTATATTTTTTACATAGAAAATGTCATAGTCACACCATTCTCGCACATAAACTACCTTTCGTCCCCGTATAATATTAGTGTTATAATGAATACATTCAGACATGAATTCATGCACAGAAGATACACAACATCTTGTACACAGTTTTTTTTGTAATGTTTTACAACATCCTTCCAGAATGGTTTTTCAACATTTTCAATAATAATATTAGCATATTCGGCTCCAAAATGTTTTAAATTTCCTAACCTAGGGAACATATTAAGGGTAAAATTCTTCCACTCAGAATCAAAATTCAGTCTCCTCAACCAAGATATCTTCATAGAAGACAAAAAGTTTCTAACATTCAGCATCTTCAATCCACCTTCAAAGTACTGTTTTTCAACCACAGACCTTTTGATTTTGCCTTGTTTGCCATTCCACAAAAACATGTACAGTTCTTTTTCTAAGGATTTCAAAAAATAGTCTGGTGGGTCAGGCAAATTAATTAATAAATGAATAATTTTTGAAAACACTAAGGTTTTAATAACAGTTATTTTTCCATAAGGAGTAATTTGTCTTTTTTTCCAAAATGCTAAGACGCGTCTGATTGAAAAAAGTTTGTCTTTGTAGTTTAGTTGTACAATAGTGTCAGTGTTGGTGGAAAATGTAATGCCTAAGACCTTAAAAGTGCCTGGGTCCCAAACAAAATTCTTATCACGCATATATTGCATGCCAGAATTTTTTCTGCTACCTATCCAAACAACTTGGGTTTTGTGTCAAAATTTATTTTTAGACCAGAAATATGTGCAAATCTTGTAAGGGTATGCACTGCTTCAATAAATGACTTTTCTGATCCATCAAGGCACAATGTTGTGTCATCAGCAAATTGGGATAGTAAATTTACTTTATTTTTAATTTTAATTCCTTTAATGTTCACATTACGGCGGATCATGAGAGACAATATTTCCGCACAGATTAAATACATTTTTTTTTTTTTTTTTTTTTTTTTTTTTTTTTCTTCTTCTTCTTCTTCTTCTTCTTTTTTTTCTTCTTTTCTGAATAGCGTGTCACCATTTGTGTGGTATAATGAAGTGTCCAGTTGATTGAGACTGACTGTGTGGTCATGGCCATCATTATCTGAACTCGTGACTAAACCAGCTGTGAAGAACAGTTGGGAATTATCAGACGGTCTTACTTCAGTTCATTCACCCTCCTTTGTGCTAGTGTTGCTGTTAGTAACGGAACTTCTTTGTTTCAGACCAGGCTTCATGAGGAGATATGCCAGAAACGTCAGGCAGCCACCATCGCTACACATGACCTTGACCTTGTGAAAGGACCTCTGCTGTACACTTCAAGACCTCCCAGTGAAATTATGGTACGATGTATTTTTGTCTGTTTGTTTATCATGTGACTAGTGAATCAGATGTCAAGCTTAGGTCAACTGTTATGGTTACAGAGTTTAAAGTTTTAAAAAACTGTGATTTGTTGTGAAGACTCCAAGTGTTACCTGACTGGTTGAAACAAGTGAAATGAATGTTGCGTATCTGTTGTTAATACTTTGCCAGAGTTTCAGTTTTATTTGGATCCGTGTCCGGGGGTCCCTATATCAACATTGGGAGGTACGGTAGAGAGAGTGTGTATATATATATATACATATGATTTTTTTTCTTCACACCAAAACAACTTTCTTACAAAAAAAAAAAAGCTTCAGTTCTAACAAAAGAGCAGATAGTCAGCTATTTCAGTGGTGTTGTAAACAGTGAAAATTGTTGTCACAACTTAAGTTTAAACACAGCTGGGATTAGGGAGAACTTCACTGAAACACAAATTATATGCCGCTCACATGCTGATTTTCCTTTTAAGGGTACCAGGATATATGTGAGTGTGTGTATATATGTGTGTGTGTGTGTGTGTGTGCGTGTGCGTGTGCCTGTGTGTGTGTGCATGCTTGCGTATGTGTGTGTGTGTGTGCATGTGCATGTGCTTTCATAATTACAGATAGACTGCTTATAACATTCTTGCCATTTGAATCAGTGCGGACAATCTTTGCTGTGGTGTTTGTGAGTTTCTTCCAATCAGTGGGGACAGTCTTAGTTTGAATCTTGGTGAACTACTTGTCCACATCGGCCTTGACAATTTCAAAACAATAGGCAATTTGAGTTTGAGTCTTTGATTGAAATAGTTCTGGTCCAGATGAGTCTTGACAATCTTAGTTCGTGTCATCGATTGTATACTTCTTGGTCAGATGACTGTCGGTCGTTAACATTTACAATCTCAAGTCACATCTTTATGAGTTTTCCGTCCAAACCAGTGTTAACTGTTGATATGATGAGCATGGATTGTAAAGCCTGTAGAGCTTGGGTCTCTAACCAAGGAGAGATGCTAATATGAGTACTCTTATAATGATGAAAATAATGATAACAGTAATCTTGATTTTAGTATGCGATTGTGAACGTCTTTTCCAAACCAGTCTTGACTGTGAATGTCTTACCAAGGATAGTAAGAATGCTCTTAATACTAATGAGAACAATGATATAAACAATTATCTTAATTTTAGTCTGCGATTGTGAACTTCTTTTCCAAACCAGTTTTGACAGTGAAGATTACAGATAACCAATCTTTGTTTTTAGCCTGCGATTGTGCCCTGTGTGTCCAGATCACCCCGTTGTTCAGGTCTAAGGAGACGTCAGCAGCGGACTACTACAAAAGCATGCAGCAGGAGGCTGAAGCCCTGAGGAAGGAGAAGAAGCGAAGCACCGTCAGCGGCGTGCACAAGTAAGACCGAGCAGTCCATGCCTGTCGTGGGTTTGGGTGACTTTGTCTGTCTCACCACTGGGTTTTTTCTCCAGCCAGTCTCAAGGGCAGTTTCAGCGCTGGGTTTATGGTTCTGTCATGCAGAGAGAAGTCTTGTGAAATGTTTGAAATTGGGCTGCGTACAAAGCTGCATGGTACAACCGTCCACATACACTGTATTTCAGTTTTGCCATTTTTCTGGGCTGCACGCTATCCAGACAAACAATAAAAACATTCACTTTCTTAAACTGTTCAAAATTCTCCTGAAGTTGTGTGACGGCTTTGTAGAAACAGATGATGTCTTCTCCCATGGCATCACCCTTGGTTAATGCCAAGCTATCAGACTCAAAGATCTGTCAACAACATAAATTCCAGCCCAGAAATCCAGCCTTGGAAATATACATCTTGATTTATATTTGCACACCATTATTGTGCACAACCTGTTTATGGTCTTCTGTCACACTTATCCAGCCCCTTTACTGTTGGTATTATTGTTGTGGAATGTATTTTGACAGCTGCTGATTGAGTGTGTGAGGTACCAGTTTGGTATTACTGTTTTTGTTGAATATATGTTGACAGTGAGGACAACTGTTGATTATGTGTGTGTGTCAGGTACCTGGAACTGCTGAAGGACAAGGAGGAGTTCCCATGCTTGTTGGATGCCCAGGGTCACGCCATTTCTTTTCCCCCGCTTACCAACAGTGACAAAACTAAGGTACCTGTCTACAGTGTCATACTGCACCATCGTAGGCTTTGCACAGCTGTTAAAGGTTTGGAAAAGTTTCGTTAAAACCCAGTACAGTATTCAGTACACTGGCAAATGAATGTACAACAAGTTTGTCTTCTTCAGACGTGACAAAAAACAGACACCAGCAGTGAACAAAACAACTGTGGTCAGTTTGCAGTACAGAACGAAAAGACTACAAACAAAAGAGTAGCTATCAGTATCAGCTGTTTGGATTTTGACCATCATTTATAGTTTTCAACTGGATTTCACAACTCCTTACCACTGATTCTCAAATTTAAGTAAATGGCAGACAAGCTGATAAAGGAACTATTTATGGTGAATATGAAAGGAAAGTATCAGATGATTTTGATCAGCGAGCTGATATTACTTTTATTCACACCCTGTATAGCTTTGCATTGACAGTGTGTAGGTCAGACACAAAATACTTTCATGCACGATGGTCTAAAAGTTCAGCTGTTGGCGCTAGATATATAAATAAAACTGTCCCTAACTGCCTTGCACTTAACTGAAAATGTCATTTAATGATTAATAATAACAAAGCATTTGAAAAGTGCCTTGTCAAAGGTTCTAGATGCTGACAATCCACACTCTACGCTATGTTCTGCCTACCTGGGTAATGCTGACTAAAGAGCTGTCTGCCGCCTCATTCAGTCGTCGTTTCCCATGTCATCCAGTCAGTGTCCTTTACTCAGTTTTTTTCCTTCCTGCATTCTTTCAATTTCTCATACAGGGTGCATGCTATGTGTAAGGTGCCATCCATACCAACAGCCAAACTGACCTTCTCTTCTGAAAGTTGGTAATGGGATTTTACGTGTGTGCAAGATGTTATGCATGCGTTCATACACGGAACCTCGGTTTATAGTCTCATTTGAAGGACCATGTGGGAAGTGGAGTCTGAATCAATAATAAATCAGAGGGAAAAATCTCCTGTGCCAAAACAGCCTGGTGGAGATTCAAACCTGCAACCCCAGGATCACCAAGATTACAAGTCTGGCGTTCTACCAACTGAGCTTTTCTGGCCCCCACAATATCTTCCATTACAATGTTGTACTAAAAAAAATTGTAACTAGCTGACTGGGCTTTGCCAATAAATTGGTGAACAGATCCACACATCTATAATATTGGGACTGACATCAGTAAGATGTAGACATTCAGCGGGGTGATGTGCATGGATTAATGTTAAGAACAATATAAAACATGATGTGTGTTCAGCGAGACAAATAAAACTCTGTATTTCTGTACGACTTTGAGTGAATGAGAGAGGAAATAGGTACATAAGGGTGGCCATGTGTGCAAGAGAGTGTGTGTGTCTGTTTGTGAGTGTGTGTGTGTGTGTGTGTGTGTGTGTGTGTGTGTGTGTGTGTGTGTGTGTGTATGTGTGTAAAAGGAGGTAAGAAAAAGGACAGGGTGAAGGTTAGAGTATAAGGGAGGGAATAAACTGCATGAGAGTCGGTCAGTTTCATCAAGCTTGTATTGCTGCAATCTCTGTCTCTCTCTCTTGCGCTCTCTCTGCCTGTCTGTCTGTCTGTCTGTCTCTCTCCCTCTCTCTCTCTCTCTCTCTCACTCTTTCTCTCTCTCTCTCTCTCTCTCTCTCTCTCTCTCTCTCTCTCTCTCTCTCTCTATATATATATATATGTATACATATGCATATTTCTTTCTGTCTGTCATCGGCAGATCTCCAAGGAGACACGCCACCTTCTACTGGAGTGACCAGCTCGGTCAGCCTGGACATTTGTAAAAAGGTGATGGAGGAGCTGGTCAAGCGGACCCTGGAGATGGGGGTGGGCCAAGGCTCGGGGGAAGGGGCTACCACTCAGGAGGTGGAAGGTGCTGCGGCCAGTGAGGAGGGAGAGGGTAAGTTTTACTACTGTAGCAGATGGGTGGGGGAATATAGAAGATAAGATATGAAACAGGGTGGGGGTTATAAAGAAGATAAAGTAGCGATGTTCCCCATGTTACCTGTTACTGACAGAAAGATGTTTCTATCATTTTATGTGTTGAGAGCTTGTTCCAGTGTCTGTTGGAATGCCCTTGTTCACCAGCGCAAGTGCTACCTGTTTGGGCCATACAGTAGTAAACTTTTCTGGCATTGTGATTCATGACATCTGCTTGAAGAAGAGAAATCCTTCTCCCACTCCAAACTTGCTCACAGTCAACACCTTTCACTGCAGCATTCTCACTCTTTTTTTGCCTGCTCTTTGTGCAGTGGTGTTCTCTTCCAAGGGGCATCAACTCACCCTGCAGCAGGTCAGAGTGGAGGATGAGGAGGGGACACTGAAGGTTGTCTACCCATCCCGTGCAGACCTCAACGACGACAGCTTCTGTGTGGAAAGAGAATGAATCGGGGGGATTGAGTTTTGCTGGGGTCGACATGATGTATTCTGTTTGTTGGCTGGTGTCTTGAGTTGGAATGGGAATGGCTGTCCTGAATAGTGTTGATAATGAAATCTTAAGTTCAGAATGAATCGGAAGGAGATCATTGGTTGTGGTGGTAATTTTCAAAGCCAGTATGACGTAACCGACAAAGGCCAGAGGGTCAAACAAGATCATTGGCCTGGTCATAAACAAACTGGAGAAGTCACATGCAGCCTGAATACAGAAGTTCACTTTCCTTCTGATCAAACAAAAATCAAATCATTCTGCAGTGCCCTATCAAATATTTTTTCACATGATTTTAATTAGTCATCTGAAGCAGTGAAATGCAGGTTATTACTGGTAAAAGCAAACCCTTGGGAATGATTTGAACCAGACAGAGTGTCGGGTTCAGCTTCGAGGAAATGTCACTTCATGCAGACTGGTCCATGTGGGCTACATCACATCTGTTAAGACATGAGAACGAAATCACTTGGTTTACAGCAAAATAAATGAATCAGTGAAGAGAAGAGTTTGAATGAGAGTCTTAGGGCACAGAGCTAGCAGGTGCCTGACCTACGCATTAAGCCGTCATGCTGGGGATGGAAGGAGGGGATACTTACAGCAGAATCTTGACGATAATGAGAAGTTTGGGCTTTCACAAGACAGTTCTCCTAGAATGTCATGTTTAAATGTATGTAAAGTATATGGTCAGACTTGTCCATGACTAGTCTGCGTAAGGTTTCCTTTTGTTTGTGTTTTTTCTCTTTGTATTTAATAGCATGAAACTGTTTTCTTTTATAATGTTAGTTGATAGTTGGATAGATGGGCAGATTGACTGATTACCACATCCCCCCCTCCACTCTCCCCCCCTCCCTCCCCCTAAGTTCCATATACTCGCCAAACTAAAAGAGGAAAAACAGAAATGATAAAGGATTGGTCAGCAAGGAGGAAATTTATGAATACACAGGAAAGAATTGGCTCTGAACTCCTATGTTGTGTGGTTATGTTTTGTTAGCTTAGGATTTCTTGCGTCTCCCCTTTGTTTCATTATGGTGCAACAGATCTCCTTTTTCTGGTCATCTGCAGGCAGGTTGCGTCCTCTGTACATGGCTGTTTCACTGTTTGATGTGAGAAAACATCTCTTTTTTCTTTATGACATGAGAACACACCTCTATGGGGGTGTGCGCATGTAGAAGGTGGGTTGGGGAAGGGGAGGAGGTTGCTCTGATCTGCTTTGAAGACCGTTGCTGCTGAAAGACTTGGTTGTTTCATCAGTCCAGTCCCATTCTTTTTGCTTTGTTTGTTTTGTGGTTTGTTTCTTTGTGTTTACTCACTTGATTATACCAAACTGTGAGCCGTTACTTTGGCTGTGAATGACTCCAAAGACAGAAATAATGATTTAAAAGAACAAAGCGGTGGAGTGTGACCAGACCTGACAGTTGATGCCTGTGCATCAGGGTGATGTCAGGGTGTGTCAGAACACAAAATGACTGATCTACAATGTTGAAGGCTTTTTGCAGGGGGGGGGGGGGGGGGGGTGTGGGGGGGGTAAAGGGGTAGAATAAGAAGTTAGGTAGGGAGAATGCAGAACCAAGGGTATGAGAAAGAGTTGCTTGTGTCCGCTTTAGACCGATATGAAGATGGTACATGATCCACAATTGGGAAAAAAAGGTGTCATTGTGTAGGATAAGGCTTGCACTTGTTCTATCCTTTTTTTTAATTTTTTTTTATTTTTTTTTTTTTTTATTTTTTTGTAAATGCCTTGTATCTGGCTTGTGAGGAAATCTAAAACAGTTCTCTGAATATTTTCAAGCTTGTTTTATGACTCTGCAATCTGTTATTCATAGAGATTGTGTGTTTATTTATTCATCTTTTTATTTTGCAGATGATTCTGTCTGTGATTATAGTTTTGTTGAATACTTTTTTAATTTTACTTGTGATTTTTTTTTAACGTCTTTCTTTTTCTTTTTTTTTTTTTTTTTTTTTTTTCAAACCAAGTTTAAGAAATACTGCCTTTATCACATATTTTAAAAGTTACTAAATGTTTTTGGGTAGATTCATTGACATACATATACATGACAGTTGCCTTTGTTCTTTTTCATGAAGTCATTTCACCTGTTTTAGCTTCACCAAAAATGTGCTGAAATACTTTATTTATTAATGAGATTATGTACAACACAAATCTTATGTATAAGACACAGATCTTATGTCTATATATGTATAATTTAAAAATAAAATATTCATGATCGTTTAGGTCACAGAATTCTTGGTCTGTTCTGTTTTGTTTTGTTGTTAAAGAAAAAGCATTGCTGAAAGGAGTTAATTTGTCAGCATTTGTAGATCTACTGTGCGGCGTGTCTGCCACTTTAGTGGCTATGTGTGAGGTGCGAAGTCATCTACCACCCTTCTCTCTTTCTCTGTCTCTCTTTAACTCTTGTCTGTTTGTCTTGTCTGTCTGTCTGTCTCTCTCTGTCTCTCTCCCTCCCCATCTGTTTTCTCTGTCATTGCTTCTCAGTTATTCTGACTCTCCTTCTCTGTCTCTGTCTCTCTCTCTCACACACACACACACACACACACACACACACACACTAAATGACAAGCACGCAGACACATGCACGCACAACTCTCTCTCTCTCTCAACCTCTCTATCTCTTCCTTCCACCCTTCCCCTCTCTCTCTCTCACTCACATGTGTATGGAAATCTATTTTATCGGCCTTTCATTGAGAATATAAAAAAGCATGAGGAGAGTCTTCATCATCAAGACACTCTGGATACACCTTAATTGATTGTGTATGATTAAGACTCATTTGTGTAAGCTTTTAATTTCTTTGTGTGAATAATTGTGTGAATGAATGACGTGTGAGTTGATTTTAACGTGGTGACAGCCCTGATGTGGCCTTTTGTGGTCGGCTGGGCTATAAGCAACATTATCTTATCATATCTTTTTTGTGTGAATAAATTTACATGTTAGGTTTTTTTTCGCCTTTTAATTTCTAAGGTATGTTCATTAAGTTTTTCTTTCCGTCTTATACTTGGTGATTAATCTGTTATGTGCTAGTTCCAGATGAGCTTTCAAAGCCTTGCATGCTGTAGGCACTATGTTCTTAACTGGTAGTGGGTGCATCCAAATCAATTTTGGCATGGGGCTATGGGTAAGATTTCATCCACAGACATGGATTGTAGAACTCTGTGCGACCCTTTTTTTTTGTTCTTCTTATAAGAAAGGTGCGTGTTGATTTCAATGATATGAACACTACACCTGTTTTATGTTCTTTTCATTTCTTTCCAGCATTTTTCTTTATTTCTTTTTGCTTTTTCTTTTTCCAGTCATTCAATTTTTCAGTTTGAGGCTAGAGTTTATGTTTTGGCTATTTTAGCCATACTTTCATATTACTTTGGAAAAGGAGATTTTTTTCTGTCATATATATATATATGCACCCTTGCAATATACTGAATGAAAACATGGTGCCAAGTTTGGATTGCCTGGTATTTTTGTGCCAGGCAAGGTAATCCCAGTGAACATGTTTTCTGTTTCAGTAAACACTGTTCAGTGAATGATACACGACAGAAACTCTATGGCTTTAGATTGACTTTCATTTTGGTTCACTCAGAGAGCATGTTTAAACTTTTGGTGAAGATTTACCTCACTCATCAGGTCGAATTTTGGGGGCTTAACCTTTACCAGCCATGTCACACCACAGAGTGTGACGGGATTTCTTTTCCCTCGAGCCGCAGCACCCAAAGCTGTGTGACGGACAGACAGTACATTCTGCCGTGTCACACTCTACCGTGTGACTGGAACATAAAAAATTCCTACAGTTTCCATAAAATGATCCAAGTGAAATAAGCTCTGTAACTTGTCTTGGGGATGTTGTAGCGAGTAGTAGACCTTACTTTCAGTGCTCTATCGTGAACTTGGCTGACCCCAGCAGCTTTGGAACAAAGGAACCGACGGCACCGGGCTTTGCCACTAAGCGCGCACGAAAAAATGTCGGTTAGACGAAGGGGTGGCAGCCATTTCTCGTTCAATGGAATGCTTGAAATCATATTACAAAGTGGATCTGGTGATGAGGGGAGTGATAAAGAGATAGAAAACTATGAAAGATAATAGGAAAGTGAAGTGTTTGAAGATGCAGCCATTCCTTCATCTTCTGATTTGGTTGGAATAGAATGTCAGCAAAGAATTTTTTTTTTACTTGTCAGAAATGTTTTTCAACACACCCGTCATGTCTACACATTGAAAGTAAATGATTCAAAATTACTATGTTCGATTAGTTGAGCGTTTGTTCTCTCCTATGACACCTAACACAACACTGTCAGTTTGTTGTCTAGTTACTGTAAAAATTAATTAAAAAGTGGTGAAATATGTGCGTCGGCAGGGACTGAGTGCCATGCGCGAGTGTGCAGCAGCAAGGAGTTGTGCTGCACGTGCCGCTCTGGGCTAGATAGTGTTAAACATCTCTATCAACCGAGCAGTAAATGTGTACCTAATTCAGATCAGGGAAGGTTAAATGCAGCGGAAGGAGATGGATGGGCTTTGCCTTCCATAATGCCATACCCCAGACATGGTGAATCTCTGAAAGGTCAGTGCCCTACGTCCAAAAGGCTGTGTGAACTTTAACCTTTTTTTTTTGTCCCCTCAAGTCATAACTGATGGTTCCAGTTTTCAAAAATGCATGTCTGAATTGGACACGATTCTAAATCTCATGTAGCCATGATAGCGCAGGGGTAGTGTGACAAGTTGCAGGTTGGGAGGTCACAGGTTTGACCTCCATCAGAGATACAAACATGGGATGTGTCAGTTCCCAGCCACAGCTGCGGAATGTGCTGTGAGCCCAGGGGAAGACTGCAGCTCAACACTCTAGTTTCATCTGTGTACTGGATGTTTCTCTGAGGTGTTGCTCAGATATCCTGATCAGCACTGCACGTGTGTGTACATCACAGGCCTGGTCGACGTCAGGTCATATTATCACTGGAAGCCTAGTTGTCTCAGACCATAAGGGGATCTTACAGCATCATCTTCAGCCAGGAAAGCAACAAAAACAAAAAACATCTTGGGTATTTTGTGGCTCTTTCAGTGCAATTGTTCTTCCCACATTTCTTTTTTTTATCAGTATCACTTATTTTTGTCTTAATTTCTTTTTATTTCCTTTTGTTGGTGGTGGTGGTCATGGTGCTGCTTCAATTAAATTTGCATTTTCTGGGATGTCTTTATGTAGGTTGTTTTGTTGTCTGCTTTGGAATTATGCATATGCTTTTATTGAAATGTGGATCCCCCACCCCACCCCCCCCACCCCCACCTTCAGGAACACAGCTTGGTTCTTTGTGTGGGTGCTGTCTGTCATAGTGTGAACTTGTCTTTTTTATGTATTATATGTAAATAGTAACTGTGTTGAGATGTGGTTTATTTTCAGTTAAGTTCTGGTGAGGAACTGACAGAAACATTGAATGCCACGAGAGAAGGTATCCTGTAAAATTTTATGTGTTGAATATGACAAGACTTTTGCTTTATTTTCTTTTATTTTAGGTTTTTTGTTTTCATTGTTAGGATAGACAGTCCAGTGGTGTGACGCTGTATTGTTGTTGTTGGGTTGGCTTTTTAAAAAAATATTTTGGAAGTGTTGCAGTGAATGCTCCTGATAAACCCTAGAGGATTTTTTCCTACTTTTTTTTTTTTTTTTTTTTTTTTTTTTTTTTTTTTTTTTAAATTTATCTTCAATCTGATTGAGGTTTATCTCCAAATAAAGATCGCATCTCTTTAACAACCCAGGTTTTAAGGGTTTCCTGAGGTCAGTGCTGAGACCCTTTGCGGTACCTGTGCATGTTTTCCGTCCCGGTGTGGTCTGAATGGCTATGAACAACAAAAGCACAGCTCAGCCTGATTTGGACCCTAGTCTCTGTAGGTCAGTAGGTTGTTGCAAACCATGTGACTGATGATATGATATGACTGTCTGCCTGCCTGGCTTGCCCATCCAGGAAGCAGTTGAATTGGATTTTCATTCCTCCGAGTAAAATTCATGGGGCTGAAAAGGTGGGGGTGGGGGGGGAGGGAATGTCATACTCAAAACAGTTTAACGCCTTTGTCAAAACAGCGACATTTTGCATGGATATGAATGTTGTGTCGCAGTCAAAAATCAGCGGTTTGCCTCCCATAAGTTAGACATCCTCATTGATTGCCTGAATAAACCTATGATCCCTGGTGCGGATGCTGTGGCATCTTTTAGTGTGAACTGTATCTGGTACATCTGACTGTTCTGTGCCTGCAATTTACTGTCCTGTCTTGTCTTGGGCCCTGCTCTCTCTCTCTCTCTCACTCACTTGCTCTTTCTCTTTACCTCACTCTCTCTCTCTCTTGCTTGCTCTTTCACTCACTCCCAGTCTGTCTGTCATCATCTCTGTCTCTCTCAGTCACACACACACTCTCTCTCTCTCTCTTTCTGTCTTCCTGTCTGTGTCTGTCTCTCCCTCCCCCTTCCTCTCTCTCTCTTTCTCTCACGCACACACACACACATGCACACTGGCAGATACACACACACACATACACTCTCTCTCTCTTTCTCTGTCTTTCTGTCTGTCTGCCTCTCACGGTTTTTTTCTGCCTTTGTGACCCAGTCACCTGTTGTGGAGAGCCCTTCCATTCCTTGCCTCTTTATAACAACATGCCAGGTTTTCTGTTGTGACCTGATGACCTGTAGACGCCGAGCATGCACACGCTGTCCAGAGTGGACAGCACTGCTCATTTAGTACTGTCTTTGCTAACATGGCTTTTTGGTTTAATGCCCTTTATGTGAGTAAAACATTTTGGATTGATTGTATGCTTTTTTGGTGATCTGATTTCTTTTTTTGCTTTTTCTTTTTTTTTTTTAGGTAGGGAGGAGCAGAATAGCTCAGTTGACAGACCTCCAGACTCGTGATCCCTGGATGGTGGGTTTGAATCTCCGCTGAGGCATTTCTGAACTGCAGGGTTTTTTTTTCCTCGTATTCAACGATGGTTTTAGAATCATTTCTTCAAAAGTCCTTTTGAATGAGACTATAAACCGAGAATCCATGTGTGAATGCTGGCATATAGCATTTTCGTGCACATATGTAACATTCCATCCTCAGCTTTCAGAACAGGAGGCCAGTTTGATGTGAAATGACATGTATACACATAGCATACATAAAAGCAAAACGGGAATGTCAAACTGTAGCATCTGTTGGACTGAATGACGCTGGAAACAAATGAATACAGCACCAAAAGGCAGCTCTTCAGTCAGGTCTGCCCAAATATGCAGCCCTTCATGTAAAGGAGGGAGGGCATGGCTTGTAAAGTGCTAGGGGTTTGCTCTCTAACCAAGGATATGTAGGTACTCTTTAATAATAATAATGATAGCAATAGTAATAATAAAGATGAAAAATCAAGTAGAATGCCTGATGTCCTTAAGCGGAAAGGCTGGTACTCTGAGCACAAGCTTTTTTTTTCTTTTTTCCTAAATGTGCCATATATTATGAATAGCAATAGCTGAGCTACATAATTTTTGTGTGTACATTTACATTCTCTATTTTTCCTTGTGTGTTTTGACAATGCTGGGAAAAGAATGTTGGTAAGTGTATGGAGGAGGTGGGAAGAGGTTGGGGAGAAGAAAGGGCCAGGAGGGGTTGTAGGGGGCTGTGTGGTCGACTACACCAGAATAAAGCTGAAGCTGAGACGCATCAGTCCTGACGTTTGAAAATCAAAAAACTTAGGGGAACACACTCTTGACTCAAACCACTTGCCAAAGTAAAATCTCAACATGTGACATTTCTTTCCTCCTTTTGAGGTATCACTTCAACTAACACGAAAGTCTCATTCAATCATTACAGAAAAACGTATGTTGGTTGTGTTATAAACTTCTCATTTCTGTCACAGCTGGGGAAAAAAGTATGTTTGAAAAGAAAGCAGTGTTTTCACATGTCACCAGTTTTTTTTTTGTTTTTTTTGTTTTTTTTTGTCTGTTGTGCCGAGCTGTAAGGCAATTTTTATTGAATGTTGCTAGGTGAACGTACAAGAAGAGTAGAAAAGGTAAATATGATGTTGACTGTCAGTAAATGTTTATCCGGACATGCCACAGGCCTCCCACACACCTGTTTCCTTAGGGATCTAAAGATCGTCTTGCCATGCCATGCCATGCCATTTGATATGGAGAACTGTTCATGCGGACTGTTCAGCTTGATACAGTGAAATACTTTCTGACATTACTGCATCAGTGGCAGAAACAAACCAAAATACAGTGCCAAAGCAGTTAAGACTGCTTTCTTCTGTATTTTCATAGACTACTGTCTTCTTGTATTTGCACAGTCGAGACTTCTGTCTTCTTGTTTTATGTGAAAAACAGCAAGCAGGTTTAGTGTGAGCAGGTACTACAAGTGGTGGCGACTTGGATTGAAAAACTCGTCTGCTATTTTACTACTTGGTACATGATGTGTGTCCTGGCTGGTTGGTTGTTGCTCAACACAGTCAGTGAGAAAAACCCAAGAAGTTATTCAAAAAGAAAAAAAAAAAAAAAAAAAAAGCATTTACGATTATTACCAGAAAACCTCCTACGAAAGTTTTTCAAACTTTTTTTTTTTCCTTAATCTAGTTTTTTCCTTTGCAGAGATATTGAATGTAGTAATAACCCTTGCTGTACATTCCATTCTCTATTTGTCTTCTTTGATTTCTAGCTATAACTCTGGTCCATTTCAGATGAGATGTTGACTTTCAAGAGAAAATCTCTTTACAGAGTGTTGGGACTTAACGTGATGTCAGACATACACACTTTACAGCAGCCTCCATGAAAATCTTATTCAGAGATGTCCCACCTGAAGCGATCTTTTTTTTTTTTTTTTTTTTTTTTGAGTTTCAGAAAAAATCAACATTTTTCATCTGATCTAAGATTTAACAGAAGAAGGATATAACAAAATCCTGGCATGTTTTTGAAAACGTGTTTTAAGATGTGTGTGTATGTTTTTCTCTCCCCTCCAACCTACCCCCCCCCCCCCCCCCCCCTCTCTCTCTCTCTCTCTTTTAAGATCTATTTTGATGGTTTACTTTACAAGGTGACAGCCCTGTTATGGCCCTTTGCAGTCGCTGGACTACAAATAACATTCTCCCTCTCTCTTTCTCTCTCTCTCAGGGCTGGATGAAAAAAAAATAGTAGTTATGCTTATTCCATTATCCTCTGAAAATAAAATTTGTTCATTCATTCGCTCTCTCTCTCTCTCCTTTAACCAGAGCGTCTCATGAAGATTTGAACCCATTTTTCCCTGGATCAAGACAACTGTTCATTATCAGCATGGTGGGCCAGCATTTTTCTGTTTGCTTCTACACTTTGTCACTTTCTTGAGGGATTGGGCAGCATGTTTCAAATGTTAATGTACTTAATGCTGCATGGTGGGAAAAAAACAGATGTTTGATAATGTGTGTGTGTGTGTGTGTGTGCGTGCATGCATGCATGTGTGTGTGTGTGTGTGTGTCTGCGTGCATGTGTGTGTGTGAGAGAGAGAGAGAGTGTGTGTGCGTGTGTACTCTCTCTAGAATTGTTATATGGATTACTCCACCTTCCACAGCCACTTTTGTATGAAGTGTTCAGTTGTATGGGGAAGGTAAATCAGTAAATAAATTGCTTTTGTTGTTTTTCTGTTTTTAGTTTAAGTGGTATGGTGGAGCTATACAGCTAATAAACTGCTTTTCATCGTCTCTTGTTTGTGTTTGGCTTTTTTTTTTTTTTTTTAATGGGGGATGTTTGTTGTTGCTGCTGCTGAGAAGGTGACTATTTTCATGGTGTGTGTAGCATGTTTCATGCATGCCTGACTAAGTTTCCCTGAGCAAAAACAGAATTACAATACAGTCAAACCTCTATTAAGACCTTCAAAATGTCCAGCAAATTCGGTCGTAAATTGGGGGTCTTATGATGGAGGTAGGCACCGACAGTTGTAAACAAAAACTTTCTCACAGATGAATTCTCCAAGCACAGAAAGTCTCAAGAACACTGAATGCATAATGAAAAGATGTATAATTTTCACAGATAAATGCAAATACAATGTACACAAAATTATAATTTCCTTACATTTTTTACAATTACACACGCACACACTGTCTCCTTCATACAAATACAATGACTATGTGTTGAATCCGGGTCTTGCCAACTTAATAACTTTGAGCAATCGATATTGCAGTTTGATCTCCACGACTTCTTTTAATCACCTCCACTCTCTCTTCTACGTTCAGTGGCTTTCTCTTTCGCGTTCCGCATGTTTTGCCTACGATCTCCGCCATCTTTCTTTTAACAAGCAAAGCGACTTGGGGCAGGTCTGCAGTTGTTTCCCTTGACTCATGGTCGAATGCTGCGATGGTCGTAATTTCAACAAAACGGAGGTCGCAAGTCGCGTTTTAGAGTAAGTCGCTTGTGAGGGGTCGTTTTTAGTAGTAAAATGCATCCGTGAAAAAAAAAAAAAAAAAAAAAAAAAAAGAAGAAAAAAAACTTCAGCCGTAAATGAGAGGAGGTCTCTTAAAATACAGGTTTGACTGTGCTACCAATTGAAAGAATGTGATTTACAATAAACAATGAATTCAAGCTACATGGTCCTCTTCAGGGGAGACAATAAAGACGATGACAACGAAGACAGTTACTTATCTCTTCAAAACATGGCGCAAAATTCAGTCTCTTTGAATGACTGAAACTACGAAATGAAACTGAGGTGAAGGTGAGACGGATGTGTTTAGTAATTTTTTTTTTTTTTTTCCTTTTAGCAACACAGTCATTCTGTTTTTGCACTTGTTTCAATTTCCGCTGGCAGTTGTTCCACTTTGAAATCAATTTTACCTATTTGAATCTATCATGCCATACACATTTCTTCTTCTTTTTTGTATCGTTTTTGTCAGTTTACTTATTCTTTTTCTGTCCTTTCGTTAAGACATTTTCAAAGGCACATTTGGGGAAACTACATATAGAATTAACAGGGGGTACATCACATGAATTATGAGTTTCTATGAACTCAAAAAGTACCCTCAAAACAAATGATGTTATGAACAGAAAAAATAAATATGAAATAAGCAACATTAATTTGACAGAAATATCTATGTATAGCTTCTATAATCAAGAAGGGGTATGTCATTTTCTTTTTTTTTTTTTTTCTCCAATGCATCCCAATATTCCAGTACTCGGAAAGCCCACCAGAAAACTCACTCCCCCCAAATTTCTCCTGAAAATGGTTGATGCATGCTTGGACTTGTCCTAGGGTCATTCGTGACTAAGCAATGACTACCATTGACCGAGCAATGTGTGTCACGACCACACTTATGGGCAGTGGACGGCTACACCGCACCCTCTCACTGTACTGACTATTCTTGACCCCGCCACCCATCTTTAGGAACCAGGCGGTGGAGTCCGCCATGTGCCATGAAAAACTTAAAAGGTCATGGGATGAACATCACGAATGAAGTAGTTGACTACATTGAAAATAACGTCTTTTATCGATAGTAAGTACACTGTACTGACCATGCTTGACCTTGCAAGTCATCTCTGTTTCATTTTGATAAAAAAAAAAAAAAAAGTCTGATCTGTCATGGATGGACGTCTGTAGTTTGAAAAAAAAATATTGTTTATTATTTGTTGTTGTTTACATGGAATCATATACGAACAAACCATCCATCCATGTCCGGCAACACCATGGGGAGGTTCAGATGCGGAACCATACTAACCTACTGAAGAAGAGAAAAATGGTTTACTCACATTTGTTCTGAATTGGAGGGGGGGTTGGTGCTGACTCCATCCTTCAGAACCCTCCTGTTGATGTAGAAGAAAGAGAGGGCGTTCCTGTGTTGTTGGTGGGTGTACATGGTCCTTCCATCTGTACGGAAACTCTTGTTCACTCCTCCTTCACTGACACGTGTCTGTAAGACTCTCAGTTTAGGACTCCTTGACCAAACTGTTGTGGCGTTTGCTGAGTCCTTTACAGCTCAGTTTGTCAGACGCCCCTCCGAAACAACAGTATGTGTTTGAGCAAAGAGCCACGATCCCGTCACCCTTGTACTCCAGTTTGAAGAGGCCAGGAGTTCTTTTGTCCATTTTTGTAGTTCCAAGAAGCAGGGAAGAGAGGTCCAATCCTGTCCAGATAGTTTGCAGGAAACGAAGAGGTCTTGGTGAGCATCGCAAGCTTTAGAAGGGAACCAGTTTTTTTTGTAGTCTCAGTAGAACTGGCGTTTCAGCTCTGGTCGAACAGCTCTCTCCAACCCGTCTCAGCTCAGGGCCATGTACAGGGAGTAAGTGTCCATTTCAAAGAGTTTGAAAATCGGAGCAGGACACGAACCTGTCGACACAGTCGAAATAGAACTCCAACATCCCCAGTTTGGCGTACTGGTAGTCGAAGAAGCCGATTTGGTTGGGCAGATGCCGTTGAATCTTAGCCTTACTCAGCTCTACTTCCGTCAGATCGTCCGTCAGATTAGTCATTTCTTGAAAAGGGGGTCGTTGATCATCTTGCGTACATCATCCTTCTTAACGTAGGTGACATCCGTGTGTTGGAGAGGCTGGTGATGGTCTTGCCGTAGGTGCTGTTGCCGAGGATTTTTGAAGATCTCAGCAAGATCGTTCGAGAGAGGGATCAGGATCCCCGTCCCGTCTAGCTTTCGTCACCTTTTCTCCGAATTTCATGAAACAGCGTCTCGGTCTGTATTCCACCACCTGGTGGACGTCCGTCACTCTCAAGCCGTGCAAAACGTACCGTTTCAGCAATTGAGTAGTCAGAAGAATGCCTTGCCGAAGTAACTGCCGACGAGCGTTCTCCTGGGTTGGGAGAGTAAGCCTTGACTCTCCGCGCACGACTTCATGAAATCCCCTACATCCTGGCGACCGACCTCGATGTTTTCGAAGATCGGGGTCATTTCTTCAAAATGCTCACGAAGATTAGAAGGGACTTCCAGGTCGCACTGGGACCAGGCCGAATAGGCGACCTTCTTTCACAGCTTTGACGATGGACCCGCGGGTGATCTTCTGACCAGCAAAAGGACTGACATAAGGGGGGAAGTTGTCATCCAGGAAGCGTTTTAGATCTGCGAGCCTTTCTTTTTGAAGCCGCCAACTACATTCCCAGATTTCTACCAGGTTGACGCCCAACGTGATGCCGAGGTACTCTCTGATATCCTAGGTGCTTTTCTAAGTTCATCCATGGTCTTTCCGTTTACTGGGTTGACGTCGACTCCACGTTCAGGCGACAGTCATGTCCGTGGAACAGACATCTGTGGAATTGGTAGGCCGTCTTATGTTCGGCGTCCCACCCGTCTACCTTCATCTTGCGCCCTCCCAGTGCCTGTTCCTTGTTGTTGTACCTGTGGCAGATGAGGACTTTCTATTTGTGGACGACCCATTCCAGCCATTCTCTCGCCATCTGTCCGTAGAAGTCCGTTTTTTTTTCCGGCTCGAAAATCGTTTCCCTTGCGTCAACGGACAGGATGTTTCGTGGGCATCTCCTGCATTAGAGCACAGATACAAGGCCGTTGGCGTCGTAGCCTTCCAAACACTGGACTGGCTTTTCACCTCGGACCCGAGTCACCCCCTTCGCGTGGTACCTATGAAAAATGATGGATGGCCCACGCACTGTTTCCTTGCGCAGCAACTCGTGGAAATCCTTTTTTTTGTCGTTGGCGAGAGAGAAATAGATGTCTGGGGAAACCGTCTTGAACAGGTACCTCAACGTCGGTCCAGGGATCCTGATGGCATCCTTTAGCACGTCCAGTCCCAGAGCGGAGCACAGACGTGCCTGCTTTTCCAGGGCCTCCAGGAAGGGCAGACGTCAAGGTTGTTGTACCACAGTAAGAAACCCCTCAGAGTGGTCATGCCGTTCTCTTCCCAAACTCACTGGCAGTAAGCGTAGTCTTCCTCGCTAATGGACTCTTTTCCAGGGAGCTGAAGAACGCCTCTCGGGGAGGAAGAACAACGTCATCCAGTTTGCCCAGCTCAGTGATGTTGTCGTAGGGGAAGAAGCCCTTACGTCCTGTACCTCGAAAGCGGCCAAGTGTTTAGAATAGGAGTAGCCAGGGGCGATGTAACAGGTGATATCCAAGAATTTCAACTTCTTGACAGCGAGCTCTCTTCGTGAATAGTTCGGTTGTGAAGCAATATAAATTCTTTCTACAGCCTTGTGCAGTTCAGCAGTAGCAGATCTTTTTCAAATGTCTCTTTGAAAGAAAAAAGAGAATGTGGAAAGCGGAGATCGGTGGGGAAGAGTGAGTGGGCTGTGGATAGGTTGGAGAGGAAGGAGAGAGACTTCGTGAATGGAAGCTGGACTATAATGTGAACTGGGATTACACTGCCATATTTGAAGTGTCTACGGTTTGGTTTGTGAGACATTTGTGCCTTCTGCGTTCTTAAGTCGACCTTTTTTTTCCAACGGACGATCAACCAACATCTCGACTGTACCAGGCAAATCCACGTACGTCAGCCTATCGGTGATGAGTGACTCCATCTCCAAATACTTTTCCGCTAGACTTGGTGGGTCCAAACAGAAATCGTCTTCATCCCCCTCTGATCCTCTTACAAGTCCCACAAACACCACGGCAAAGAAGCCAGAAAATAAGAAGAAAAAGATTGTGAGTGACGGTATAGAGTGTAGTGAGAGTGATTCGCTGGGGGACATGGAGAAATCCAAGCTACATTGAGTTGTATCAAGAACAAAATGAACTTTGTACAAAAGATGGCCTGCAGTCTTTAAGAGTGGAGGTGAAGGAAGAGATGAACAAGCTTGCAGAGGCCTTCTCTCATAGGCTTGATAGGCTGGAGAGCTCATTATTCGATCTGGCTAAAGAGAAAGATACACCACAAACGGAAAACTATTACAACATCTAACTTTCCACTTTTAAGCGATACTGAAAAATATGGACCAGAAATACTTTCCTCCTGTAAATCAAAATGTTAATGTATTTTGGACAGAGGTATTTACGGCGTACAAACAATTTTTCTACAAAGTTAACTGTAAGAATTTCTTATGTGCTCCTTGTGGAATCAGTCTTTTATACAAACAGAACGAAGTTTGAGAAAAGCACGGATCAACGAGGGCATATACTGCATTGCTCATTTTTTGCTTCACAATGGCCAGTTTTTATTCTTATGAACAATTTAAACAAAAGTATGACGTAAACATTAATTTGTCTCCTTTTCTGGCTTTAAAGCAGCTATAATTGAATATATACAAAAAAAAAAAATCAGAGTCGAAAATACTAATAAATGTTTAGATATGCACATATGTTACAAAAAGTTGACTTCAGTATGTGAAGGGTCAAGATTATATTGTGACATTTTTACAAATAATCATGCACGCCCGAAAATCTGTACGAACTGGGATATGAAAACTGAACGTCAAAAATGACTGGAAAAACTGTTTTCTTATCAGAGTAAAATTTCTGACATAAAAATGAAATGGGTACAGTTACGAATAATACACAGATGTCTTGGTACTAATGTGATGCTGAAAAAATGGGCATATTGAACAGTGATGTCTGTACTTTCTGTACCTCTGTTAAGGACAATATTACACATATATTTTGGTGTTGTCCGGTCATAAAACTTTTTTTGGAAACGTTGGTGGATTGGTGAATGAAATATGTATGGGTGCATTTAATTTGCAGATAACTGAACCATTAGCCACAGTTAGATTTGATGAAAATATACCTATAGATCATGTATCTTATTTTTATCATATCATTTGCGAAACAGTATTTATATCAATATAAAACAGAAGAAAAATCACCCAGACTGCAAGTATTTCTTAATAAGCTAAAAATATAGTATAAAACTGAAGAATACTGAACGATTTTCTTTCCAAATGGTATCCATATGTGCCGATGTTAGCAGGCCCAGAATGAATCATTAATGATTATGACATTGTACATTATACTAGTATAAGTATGATTATAGCACCCTAGAACTGTTGCATCGCCTGAAATAGCCCCATTGTACGTTATACAGGACCTTAAAAAAACAAACAAACAAACAACAAACAAACCCCCAACAAAAAACCCAACAAACAAACAAACAAATGTGTAAAATTTCATAGTACACTTGGCTTGCCTCATGTCTCTCTCTCTCTCTCTCTCTCTCTCTCTCTCTCTCTCTCTCTCTCTCTCTCTCTCTCTCTCTCTCTCTCTCTCTCTCTCTCTCTCTTTCTTTACCACGTAAAAAGGTTATTCAAAACGTAGAGTGGTATTATCGTTATGTTTGATATGTCGGTTTCTTCTTTTTATCCACCATTTGTTTGGATTTTGTTCTTTCTTCCTATATTTCCATTACGTTGTTTTATGAACTTATTTGAATAAAAAATTTATATTAAAAAAAAAAAAATTTCAACTTCTTTGTGCTGAAGCATTTGTGCTGGTTGTTGTTCTTCACCCGTCATTTGAAAGGGAGTCACCTCTTCTTCATTGACGACCCATCTCTGGAAGAAATAAGATTTGATGAGATTGAGGTCGTAGTTGGAACTGTTGAAGCCTACCACAGGCAACTGTCGAAGATAGGCGTCTAAGCAGTCACTCAGCTCGTCGAGGCCACTCAGTTCGAACGCCTTGTCGGATAACTACTCCAAGAAATCAATCATCCTATCGATCAAGTCCTGAGGATCACCAGTAGATACGAAACAGACGGAGTCTTGGTAATCAGGAATGTTGGAGCAGACGCTGACGGGCAGAGGGACGTACTTTGCAGTGTAGAGAGTCTTTGGACTGGAAACGGGCAGGTCTTCTTTCATCATCATGGCCTCAAAGTCGAACGTGGCTCTATACGGAAAGACGAAATCCGTGTCGACATCGATGCCAATCTCCCTCAGAACCTCGAAGGGAGTCGACGGACTTTCGTAGACGCCTCCTGGATAGACGGTTTTTACTTTTGAACCGTCGCAGGTCCGTTCGTGACGTCGAAGCAGCCATTCCTTTTATCCAAAGTTTGCCTCATGTAGGGCATCCGAAAGCTTGACATGTCTGATCCAGGTCCACGATGTAGCAGAAATGATTCTCGTAGTCGAGGATCCTCATCGTGTTGGGGGGCGTGTGCGTTTTCGCTCCGTCAAAAAGGAACCAGGCAAGAGGACTCGTCAATCTGGAAAACGTCCACCTTGACCTCAAACATGTTCCGGCCTTTTTCAGGTTGCTGAGCGTCATGCCCAAGAACTCTTCTTCTTTTTCTTGGCCCGTGTTCTCACACTGTGTTTCAAAGAGAAGTCGGGTAGGTGTTTGAAGACTTTTAAGCGACGCTCCTCGATGCAAGGCGAGGCACCGAAAGACACACAGGTTGTCAGTCTAGAGAAAGGAGTGGGTTTTTTGTCCTTCACGAGTGGGTAGATGCCATTGTTTGGTCGTGATGAAATCAGGGAGAGGATGATCGCAGCAGCCAATGGGGTAGTCCGGGAGAGGATTGATACAGAAGCTGGTTGAGGCGATGGAACGGACCGTCCACTTTGAGTCGGGACGTTGCTGTCTGGCGTGTTCCAAGACATCCTGGTCGTTAATGTCTCCCAGGAACCTCTCGAAATCTTGTCTGTTGTTGATCAGACGAGGAGTGTCCATGACTCGGGCGTTGTTTGTGGACGCATGGAAGAAACGATAGTCATCGTTGTCTTTGTGTTGCAGAATAAAGGGGTGGCTGAGGTTGTTTTAAAGCGTTGGCTTCGCCTCTCAAAAATGGCGTTCAGACGGTCGTTCCAGTCCGGCCTCCCCTGATCCTCCCAGCGGATGTTCAACATGCGTTCATGCTGGCCCTCGAAAGAATGAGAGCGAATGGCGCTCCAGCTGTCGGCGTAAGTCTGCCGGATTTCGGGAGCAATATCATCTTGGTTGAAATCACCACCAGCCCCCCCCCCCCCCCCCCCCCCCCCCCCCCCCCCCCCCCCCCCCCCCCCCCCAAATCTAGTCGTCGTCGCCTTTTTTTGCCCGACAGACTGATGATGAAGTTTCCTTTTCTGTTTTCTCCCCTCTCACATAACAGCAGTTTGTTGTCGTGAGATATCAGATGTAAGTTGAAATTATCTTTTCTTGCGAAGTTTTTATCTCTGTCGCTGACGTCGATACCGCGTGAGTTCGGTGTTTGTGACAGTGTGTGTATGCCCCCCCTCTCCGCCTGTGCTGCACGAGCTGCCGCTGACATCGCTGACGTTGTCCGTTCTTTGCAGCTAATCAATCCTGATGTACCGAATCTTGTGTTGAGTTATTTTAATCACTTTTACTTATGTACTTCTCTTCCTGCCCTATATCAATATGTTACACGTGCCACCCGCCAAAACTATTGACCTGTGTTATGGCAACATGCCTCACGCCTACAAATCCATAGCTCTTCCTGCCATGGAAATTCAGACCATGATACTACTTTCCTTTCGCCTCAATATAGACCCAAAATACAGACTGACCCTATCATTACTAGATGTGTGAAAGTGTGGACGGCTGAAAGTGTAGAAAAATTGAGAGGACGCTTTGAATGTACTGAACGGGAAGTTTTTTATAACTTCATGTGGCACAGTTAGTGAAGCTACTGATGTCGTGTCGAGTTACATATCTTTTTGTGAAGATGATCATTCCCCAAAAGGCAGTGAAAATATTTCCAAACAATAAGCCTTGGATTACATAATCCATTAAAGCGATTCTCAATAAAAAGAAAACTGCTTTTCCGACTGGTAATAAACCAGACAGAAAATCGGTTTCAGAAAGTACTTCTTAAAGAAATTAAAGAACAGCAGAATTTTTTTAAAGAGAAAGTAAAATCTCAATTTCAACAAGGAAACATGGCTGATGCATGGAAAGGTTTAAAAACTCTCACAGTTCAAACAAAAACAAACAATCCCGCATCAGTCATGGCTTTAGAAGAACAGAAGGAATTTTCGGAAAAGCTAACAAATTTTATTGCCGTTTGAACGTGACGATTTTAAAGATAAACTACAGAAAGTAACAGAAAACTTGTACAAACAATTACATAATGATTCAAGTAATGTTTTTCTAGAGAAACTGATAACAAAAGTGTGAAGATTGAGGCACAAGAAGTAGAGACTCTGTTTCTTAAGCTATAAACAAAGAAAGCTGTAGGTCCTGATAAATATTGGTGGACGGCTTTTAAAATCCTGTGAGTCACAGTTGTGCAGTATTTTTAGTGTATTGTTTTCATTGTCTGTAAAAGATAGTTGTGTGCCTGACATGTGGAAAAAATCTTTTATTTGTCCAGTGCCTAAGAAAACCAAACCTGTCTCTTTCAGTGATTACCGCCCTGTTGTTCTCATTTCTATTGTTATGAATGTTTTGAGAGATTCATTCTAAAACAAATAATTCTAGAAACTGCTCCGTGTCGAGATCCAAATCAATTCGCATACAAGCCAAACTGACGTTCTGACGACGATACCACTCTCATCCTCCTCCACAAGGCCTACTTCCATTTAGAAAAGCCTGGTTCATTTGTTCGCATATTGTTCATTGATTTCTCTTCTGCCTTCAATACTATACAGCCTCACTTGGTAGCCCAATAACTATTGTCATATGATGTCAATCCTCATCTTGTTCTGTGGATCATTAGTTCCTTGTCTGTATGTCACAGTCTGTTCGATTTCAGCAAGCTGTTTCATCTATTTGTAACACATGAATGAAATTTACTTCGACAAAACATTATCCAAATTATCAAACGTGTTCATGTGATTGAAAACATTACCAGCATCACACTCCAGATTAAGGTTGTATTTGCATACACATTATGGACCCCAAACACGTACATGTGACAGCGTTACACACTTTTTTTTTTTCACACCACACGCAACGCTTCTGAGTAACCTTTTTTAAAACAGCATATTAAGTCCACAATGTTGTAGATCACGTCACATTCAACATCACACTCTAGATTACAAAACTGTCTTTTCGGATTGCGCTCACATTATGGAATCCAAACGTGTCCATGTTTTTGTACTTCCAGTTCTTATAGGACAGTGAGTACTTTACAATGGGAACGAATGAATGCTGTCTGTGTGTCTGTCTGTCTGTGTGTCTGTCCGTGGTCAAAGTGTGTTCCACTCGCTCCAGACGAAACTGCTAAGCCGATCTTTCTGAAATTTTGGAGGTATGTTCATTATGGGTCACGGATGATGCCCGATGTTTTATCTTACCAGAATAGCCGTTACTAACGGCTATATCGGCCCCCAAACGGTTTTTCTTCTTTATGGAATATCTCAGAAAATACTTGGTCGATTTATAACCGGTTTGGATGATCTTGTTATAAATCGGAGTCTCTCTTTCCATAAGTAAGTGATGTAATGCTGAAAATCGATTTAAACAACCGTTAAAAACCGTTATTTCTTATATATAGGTGGGTTCTAATAAAATTTGGTATATAGAAAAGGTTATCACACACAAATGGCACTTCTATGTAGTGTTTCAAAATTTGACCTTTAAAAACCGTGATTCTTGACATATTGTCCGATTTGGATTAAATTTGGTATGTACACAGGCTTTAGCACAGTGAGGACTGAAATAGCAGTTTCAAAAGTGTACATCGGTTATTTGACCGTTTAAAACCGTTATTTTGCCATTATTTTTTTTATATATCGGTGGGTGTTAATGAAGTTTGGTATATAGAAAGGTTATCACACACAAATGGCACTTCAAAACTTTGACCGTAAAAAAAATCGTTATTCTTGACATATTGTCCGATTTGGATGAAATTTGGTATGTACATAGGCTTTAGCCCAGTGAGGACTAAAATACCAGTTTCAAAAGTGTATCTCGGTTAAATAACGTTTAAAACCGTTATTTTGCCGTTATTTCTTATATATTGGTGGGTTTTAATAAGACTTGGTATATATAGAAAGGTTATCACACTCAAATGGCACTTCCATATAGTGTTTCAAAATGTCACCGTTAAAAACCGTTATTCTTGACATATTGTCCGATCTGGGTGGGTGAAATTTGGTATGTACACAGGCTTCAGCTCAGTAAGGATTAAAATACCAGTTTCAAACGCGTAGGCCTACCTCAAAATGTACACGCAGATTTTCATAGTAAACATGCTCTTTACATGTACACAAGTATTCAAAATAAAGTGGGAGTACGTTTATATGCTTTGCATCTTGTTTATTCTTCCCCTGACCAACCGGTGGGGAAAAAATAGATCACCGTTCTTACACATTGTTCTTCTTTTTCCTCTCACCATAACGCTCCTGGCTACACCCCCCCCCCCCCCCCCCCCCCCCCCCCCCCCCCTTTTTTTTTTTTTTTTTTTTAAACAAATTTTGTATCTGTTCATATTTGTCCATTAGCTCGATGAATTCTTCCTCGGTCATCGCCTTTCTGAGTTGGGAAAAGGCGTTCGTCGTCGTCCTCCTCCCTATTATCGGCTGCACGTGAATATCGCCGGATGTGAATCAGCGGGGCGTCGTTCCATAATGAACATGGTACGAAGGTGGAACGGGAGCCTAGTGGGATGGGAGCAGCGAATCACCACTGACGGACGTTCTGTAGGATGTGGAGGAAGATGCCATGACGATACAGGTATGTTACGTTTCCTTTTTTTTTTTTTTTTTTTTGTTTTGTTTTTCTTTTTTGTAGAAGATACTTCCTCGATTTGTGTCCCACCGTCGCCAAAAAGGGGTCCCACAAGATGCCTGGCAGCATCAGTAGAGGAGTGTTCAGAGATCATAATTATTAAACTCCAACACCGGCGCTAAGTTCCTTAACAACTGGCTGTTGTTCAGTCGGTCATAGGCTTTTTGGAAATGGAGAAAAACTGATTCCTCTTCGTTCATTGTGAGACAAGTTGACCCATCTGATTTGCATAGTCATTCCGACACCCTTTACTCTCCTCTTTAACTAAATAATCAGTTTATTCAACTGGAGTTTACATATTCGCACTTTCTCACAAAGGCGTTCATTTTAAAAAAAAATGAACTCTTACCTCAGCAAAAACTTGGTCGTATTGAGATATGTAGAACCAGTTTGTAGTCTAACATATGGGTTAAAAAACAACAACAACAACAACAACAACAACAAGAACAAAACACTGTCATCCTTTTACACCACGAATCCGCAATACTCCTGGTGTGGTAGTTTGAAATTATCAGTCACGAAAATGACGATATGCACTATTTCAAGTAACATAAATTGCTATACAATCTAGTCAGATGTAAAATGATACATAACACATTATGTAAAAAGGATAACAAAGCCACTGTCACCAAAGATCACATCAGTGCACAAAAATGACAAACTGTAGAAAACACAGTCACGCTAAAAAGCGAGTTAACATTGTTATCGTAAGGAAATCAGACCCCTAACGTGACAAAGATTGATATTTCTGATCACGCTAATCATAAAACTTGCTTTGTCATTGGGGTCAACCGTGCCAAAAGTTGACATCTTTTACTCACGCTAAAAGCGAGTTAACATTGTCATCGTAAGCGAAATCAGACCCTTAACGTGACAAAGATTGACATTTCTATTCACGCTTATCGTAAAACTTGCAATCGTGCCAGAAGTTGACATTTTCTAGTCACGCTTATTTAAAAAAAAAAAAAAAAAAAAAAAAAGCCATAACATGAAGGGAATTCCAACAAAAACAGGGTGTTTTTCGTCAAGTCACCACCACTGTCCTTTTATTTATTTCCAGCTGGCTGCAGACGTTTTTTTTTTTTTTTTTTTTTTTTTTTTTTTTTTACACATGTTGTCCCACGCCACTACGGCGTTTTGAACGACTCGTTTTAGGGGGTACTTGCAAGTTCCTTTTTCCAACGCTTTTTCATGCGCCAGAGCAACAGCCGGGTTTAATTTGACTTTTCGAACAAACAAGGAAGCGTAAGTGATGATGGATTTAAAACCGAAAACCGCGTCGTGAGCCATCAAATTGAAGCTGCTCTTTGACAGGATGAGTTGGATTTGACGTTCACACGTTGATCATGTAACGTTCCTGATGCATATCTGTGTGTAGTCGGCCCATCATGTCCACTTCATGGCTGTCGGCTGTCAGCTCCCGTTTACATCGGAGTCCACTGTTGTCATTTCCCTGCGAATCTTCAAAATGACCGATAGTGTCCCCATAGTACTGCCCAGCAGTCAGGTGGCTCTTTTTGGCTTCCATGCTGTAGTTGAGTGTGGACTCTCTGTCGGCCTTGTGGGGTAGGTGTTTTCGCTAGGTGAAATTAAGGTGTCGTAGAGACTAACGTCCACACTAGAAAAACAAACTGTGTAACCAGTAATTAAGGGGAGCCTCATCCTCTGACTGGTTCTCATTATACCATGGGGTTTGAGCAAGGTGTCGGGTGATCTCCCTATCGTCTGTATTACATCTAACGCTGCCTGAGCACCTGAGAGTACCAGCCACTAAGCAAGAATTCAGATACAAAGTTAGGGTCACATGATTGGACGGGGGTTGGTGGGAATACTTGAATTGATCAGGGGAAGTGTTTCCTAAGGGATGATGACGATAAACAAAATGCATGCTCATCAGTCAACAAATTCCAGCTTGACTGAGTTGTTTTTGATGTCTGACAACCTAGGATGCCTTCAAAGCCAGAGAAATCGGCAAGATAAAGAAATTCCAAAGTCGTGCTGCCCACTAGGTTGTGAAGTCACCATTGGCATACATCCTGAATCAGTTACAAATTCTGCTCTGGTTCTCCGTGGAAGGATGGGAAGAATTGCAAGGCTGGTAATGCTCTGCCAGTGTAACCTGGAAGAGATTGCCATCAACACCCCACACACACGCACGCACACACACACACACACACACACACACACACACACACACACACACACACACACACACACACACACACACACACACCTTCTCCTTTCCAGCAAGACTTGAGTCTCAGTCACAAAAAGAAAACGATCTTTTTCCTGTCTGTAAAACAAGCTACAAGAGAATTTTCTTTCTGCCCTTTCCTGAGGACTATGTAACTGGAATTGTCATCTACTTAACAGAGTTTCTTCGATCTTGGTGGAAGACTTAAAATCCTGGATCTAACCCTATCCCCCCCCCCCTCCCCCCCTCCAAACCCCACACCCACCTCACTCCCCTTTCAAAGTTCCACCTCGCTCAACCCCCGCTTTCCAATCCAGTTATCCCTTCCTCCTCAGTTTCTCTTGTTTCCCCTCTTCCCTTATTAAAACAGAAAAGAGCAACAAAGAGCTGATCACTCAGGCAGCTCACTTCCTCCACCCCTTTCCGCCCCCTCCCCCTTCCTCCTCCAGTTACACATTGGAGCCATCAAAATGATGATGGTGGATGTCATTTCAAAAAGGTATCACTGTTAGTAAGATTCATTATGCCAGATAATCAGTTTGTTTTCTTCATACCAACATCACTTTTATTTCTGATCAAGAATTGGCTTGATTTTCTTTTTGAACAGAACGGACATCATGGGCCTGTGGTTGGAAGGACGACTCTGTGTGTATGTGTGTGTGTGTGTGTGTGTGTGTGTGTGTGTGTGTGTGTGTGTGTCTGCGCGTGTGCGTGTGCGCGCGCGCACGAGCGCGCGCGTGTGCAGGCACGAATGCGTGCGCCGCGTGCGTGCATGTGTGTGTGTGTGTGTGTGTGTGTGTGTGTGTGTGTGTGTGTGTGTGTGTGTGTGTGTTGTTTTACACATTATTGTATTCTTTAGAGCCTCCAAAGGTTCATACGGATTTCATATTTTGGAAATTGTACAAGAAAGGACAAAAGTTAATACAGGTATTTAGCCCCTTAAAGACCAATGATGGAAAACTGGTTGTTACAGATAAAGACAAGGCAGACGTTTTGAATAAATTTTTGCTAGCATCCTTACAACAGAGGATATCAGTACATTACCAGAATTAGTAGAAAATTCACAGTCAAAATAATATATCATTGTGTGATATCAGAGTTACTCCGACTGCTGTAGAAAAAAAGTTACAGGAACTAAACCTGAATAAAGCTAAGGCACCTGATTCGATATCCCTAGAATACTAAAGAAAGTGAGCAAAGAACTTACAAGGCCGCTTTGTATATTATTTAATAAGTCCTTAGAATCAGGTGAGTCACCAAAAGATTTGAAAACAGCCGATGTTAAAGCTGTGTTTAAGAAAGGAAATAGGAGTGATGCTGGGAACTATAGACCTGTACGTTTAACTTATATTGTTTGTAAAGTACTAGAATCACTAGCAAGAGACTGTATTATTTCTCACTTTGGAAGCAATAAACTTTATGCACAACGTCAACATGGATTTAGAAGGAAAAATCCTGTGTAAACCGGTTATTAGAAGTTGTAGAGGATTTCACCAATATGATGGACAATGGGAACCCTTTTGATATCATGTATTTGGATTTTAGAAAAGCTTTTGATTTCTGTTCTCACAAAAGACTGCTCATAAAATTAGCATCTTATGGTATTGTAGGAAATACATTCAAATGGATTCAAAATTTTTTATTTGATCGAAAGCAGAGCGTAAGAGGACGAAACGCTGAATCAGAAGAAACAAAAGTAAAAAGCGGAATCCCACAGGGTAGTGTATTGGGTCCAATCCTGTTTGCAGTATTTATTAATGACTTACCTGATTCGCTACACTGTACTTGCGAAATTTTGTGCTGACGATACAAAACTATATGGCAGGGTTGCCAATGATAATTTAATTTAACAGGACTTGGTAATACAACAAAACTGGTCAGACACTTGGAATTTATATTTTAATGTTTCAAAATGTCACGTAATGCATGTTGGTAAGAAGAATGTTAGACGTGAGTATTTCATGAAAACTGGAAATGATGCACAGAAAATTAGTGTGTGTGTGAAACCGAAAAAAAAAAATTTGGGGGTTACATTTGACAGTGAACTTTCCTTTGACCCGCACATCAAAAGAGTAGTAGATATGGCAACTGAAATAATTGGAATTATCAAAGGAACATTTTCGTACATGGATAAACATACATTTTTCATGTTATGTAAGGTTTTTGTTATACCTCATTTAGAATATGCAGATGTTGTTTGGAATCTTTATTTAATAAGACAATTAAAATGATTGAGAATGTACAAAGAAGGGCAAGTAGGTTACTTTTAGAATGTAAAAATATGAGTTACGAAGAAAGGTTTAAGTTCTTAAAACTTCACTCTGTGAAAGGTAGGGGGGGTGGGGGATGGGGGGGGGGGGGGGGGGGGGGGGGGGGGTGTTAATACAGGTTACAAAATAATGAATTGTATGGATAATTTATCAGTTGAAACATTTTTAACCTTTCCACAAACTAGTAAAACAAGAAATTCAGAAGGTAAAATCTGTGTTAAACAAAGAAATACTAACAAAAGAGCGTTTTGTTTTTCTAGCAGAATTGTAAATTGTGGAATGCAGTTCCTTTTGAAAGTAAATTTACTAATAGCATTAAGAAACCCAAAAATTTCGTGGACAATGACTCAGAACTCAAACTTTTATTTCAGGAAATCGAGTGAAGCATATTTTCTCAAGGTATAAATAATAAGGCATGCTTTTCAGACCCCAATGAAAAGTTAAACACATGAAAGATGGGGTGTAAAAAGGCCAAAAGGCCTAGGCTTTGAGCCAGCCCTGACTACTACTACTACTACTACTACTACTACTACTACTACTACTACTTCTACTACTACTACTACTAGGCTAGTACTACTACATAAGTTGATATTATTTATGTTGGTCTTGGAGCTGGTGCTCAGTTAGGTTTTGGCGGATTTCTTTTCCTTGTTACAAACTTTAGTATGTAAGAAAGCAAATAACATCTTAGCTTTCTTATACAGGAATATCAACGACTGCCCCAAAAAGGTTAAAGCCGACTGTTACAAAACACTGGTTAGACCAGTACTGGAATATGGTTGCTCAGTCTGGGATCCTTACCATCGAAAGGACATTGATAACCTTGAAAAGATTCAGAAGAGAGCAGCACGGTTCGTAACAGGGAACCATATCAGAGAGAAGGGGAATACTAGGAAGAACATGAGGAAATTAGAATGGAAACCCTTAGAAGAGAGAAGCTTTTATCAAACTTAATATCTTCTTCAAAGGCAGAGCTAAACTAGTTGATATACCAATGGAACAACTAGTATTGAATAAAAGTAGCACCAGGAGTGGCGGTCAATATATGCCATACCTGCATCAAACATTGACAGCCATCTACATTCTTTTTACCCTAGTTCTGTACGGCTGTGGAATTATCTACATTCTTTTTACCCTAGTTTTGTACGGCTGTGGAATTCACTGCCGGGTGCCATCAGGATCGCCACAAATGCAGTCTCATTCAAGAAGCAAATTGATACGACAGTTTTGAGATCTGCATATTGACTGATTTTTGTATTGTAACCTGCCCAGATATTTTGTCGTCACCTGGGCCTGAATCTGGCCATTACTTTTAACTTTTTGAATATCGTGTGCGACTCCTTGTTGCCAAATTTCGCTCCAGGGGCCAACAGGCTGAGTCGCACTTTATTTCATTTTTTTTTTTAAAAATTATTTCATTCTATTTTACTTTTTAACATGCGCGCTGGTGACCAACTCATTTTTGAGTGAACCAGTATTTTAGGAAGAAGAAGAAGAGAAGAAGAGAAGAAGTTTGGATACAATGTATCTCCATGACTGAGCTCTGCCAGAGTTTAACTTTATTTATCAACGACTGGGTTTGGGTGACGTTTTTTTTTCATTTAATTGTTATTTATTCACGACTTGAGATGGATGACACGTTTTCATGTTATTTTCATCAATTCACGTCTTGATTTGGCCGACACTTTTCCTCGACTGATGAATTTTGCTTCGTGTACTCTAGGGTGTCAACATGGTTTGTGCCTTGTTTGCATTTGTGGACAGAAACCTAGGGGCGAGAAGAAATTATAGAAACAGACCGTGCAAGAGTGAGCATCCATAGCGTCGCCTCAACAGCTATGGCGGAAACGGTCGACAGCAGCACAGACGAAGACATCGTAATTCTTGCTGCTGTAGTTCACGTGTTAAATGAAAAGACAAGTAAACGGAAAAGACGATGGTGGGTCAGACCTCGGCTAGAGAGACGGAATAACTATGGTGCGTACAGTGCTCTCATACAGGAGTTGCATGAAGACGCGGAATTCTTTTGCAACAATTTTGTGAGAATGGACCGACTTAATTTTCAGCGACTCCTAGACGCTGTGGGGCCTCTCCTTCAGAAACAGAACACTGTCATGAGGGACAGTATCTCGCCTGGTGAGAGGCTTGCTGTAACACTGAGATTCTTGGCGACAGGTGAGTTTATACACTTGATTTTTTGTACTGAAGGAAAGTCGAAGAGTCGCCGATGCGCGCGCCTTTTTTTTTTTTTTTTCATGGGTGACTTTTGACCATATCCAGCACCTAGCGCATCCGCCATATTTTCTGTTTACTTACATGGGGATGGACAGCGTGAAATCTAAACAGCCGTCTTCCCAGTTAGATGCTTGTGTGCTAAAAGTTTAAAACTCATATTTCCTCCTTTAGCAGTAATGGTTTGAAGTAAATTTTGAAGATTGATAAGAGTTCCCTGACATGAGGATGAGACCTTTCGGCTTTCCAGTTTTATTTTTTGTTTTCCCATTTGTTGTTATGTCCATGGTGACTTTGGAGATTGAGATAAATCTGCTGAGAGTTTTTAGTTGGCATGTATATTTACTCATTAATACAGGACATGTACATGCAAATTGTGGAAGTCATCAAATTAAAAAAAAAAAAAATTATCCAGAACAGAAAAGTCATTGAGTCCAACTCCAACTTGTGTCCAAGTCAAAGAAAGTCAGGCTAATAAAACTAAGTAAAAGGAAAAGTTTTCATCAAACATGCTTTTGTAGGCATCACTAATTTGGATGTTTTTGGTGATTTTGAAATGAGCAGGAATGCATTTTGTGTATGAATAGCCAAGAATTCCGAGACTTGTGCAAGTTGTGGTCGTGGAAATGTATCAAATAATATAATGATCTGTTTAATTTCAAGTATTCCCTTCCTCCATATGAATTCTTTCTTGAATGTGAAGAGAATTCATTGTATCAGATACATTAATGGAATCCCTTCCCTCCGCCTTATGTTTTAAGTTAATTTAACCCTTTTCGTCCCAAGTAAATCTAAGCAATCTCATTGTCCAGACCAAGTAATTTTCAAGCGGTGACTGCTGAAACAGGGTTAAGTCAGAAAATATTAATTAAAAAATTTTGTTTCTTAATCGATTGTTGTGAAATCTGGTATGCATGTTGCAAAATGATTTTGAAAGCATGCTGTAAATTTATGCATGTTGAAAAAATCTGGTTAGTTTTTATAAAACGAACAAAAAACAAACAAAACAATCACGGTTAGCTGCTTGCTGTATAAGACTTACCTGTCTGGTTTTTTCCACACCTAATCCAAAAAAGTACCCCAAAAGTAATCCATAGGAACCACAGATGTAATCCGATATCCAGAAATACGCACAAATCTAATAGTCCACATATAACAGTAAGAAAGAGACCCAGATGGTGTTTGTTCAGTCATGCATGCTTGCTACGCAGAAATCCACACTACACTTACACACTAACACAGGCCTTACACTATGTACAGAGACTGTTTTTCAGCTTCTGCTCAGTGTCAGGCACTGCCGCTGCTTCCACATGAGCTACTTTGTAGTTCAGTCGTGTGTGATAGAGCTCAAAACAGTTCTCAAAACAAAATCCTTTGTCACATTTGACACATTCAAACCGGGTCACCTTCTTCCTCTTGTACAATTTCCCATCATCATTGTGCACAGAACACACTGTGCACACCCTGGTAGACCACTTGGTTTTCCCTGTTGCTGTGGACGGATTCGGCTCTTTTCATGGTATCCCTGCATCCGCTCAGGGGGGTCTGACACATGACGCTGAAATGCAGCTGGAGGATCCACATCTGCTGTCAGTTCTTTGATCAGCTGTCTTGTGAAGTCCAGCTGGGACATGGTTTATAAATACAGGATTCATTTTTTTGTATATGAGGTATGCCTGGACCTTGGAAAGATGGAGGAGATGGAGTGCTGCTCTTTTCCACCACTTCCATGTTTTTCTATTGAAAGAATAATATTGGATGTTCTGGTCAAACTGGTCAACGCCATTTATGTTTTGGTTGTATGCATAAACAGTATCAGACTTGTAGACTGGTGTTCCTGTTTTTTTATCTTTCTTGGTGGTGTCAACAGTGGCTGCACTGAAGCGAGTGGTGAGCAGCATCACTTCTCTTTTGTCATTGTATTTGACAGCAGTGAGGCGCCTTTGGCATCAGTGTCGGTTGGTGTTGGTGCATCAGTTTCCTTCATCATTCCTGCTGATTCACCTTTTTCTCAGTTTTCTCTGGGTTAGCTGTTTTGGTAGGCCTAACCTGTCATTTCTGATTGTACCACTTACTAGGGTCCCAGCTTTCCTCAGCTCAGTGGTAAGCTGTACAGATGAAAAAAAAAAAACTATCAATAAAAACAGTATATCCCTTTCCAGCAAAATTCGATAGGAGACGACGCACTACATTTGGTCCATGGTCATTTCCCTTTTGTCTCCTTTCTTCCCAGTGTACAGTTCCATCCTGCAGACATAGGATGTTACACTGTCACAACACATGTACATTTTCATACCATATCGGATGGGTTTGCTGGGTATGAACTGCCTGAAGCTGACTCGTCCTCTCCAAGGCATGATGGATTCATCCACAGCTATGTTCTGGTCAGGCGTGTACATACTGCTGAATTTTTCCTGCAGGTGATCTAAAAGGGGCCTTATTTTGAACAGCTTGTCATGGTGTTCACTGCCTACTGGTACATTCTGGGTGTTGTCATTCATGTCAAACACCATGAGAATAGCCTGGAATCTATTTCTGCTCATGCACTTGCCAAAAAATGGCATGGTCATCACATAATCTGTAGACCAGTATGATTTTATTTCTGGCTTGTCAGTTATACCTTAGCAAAACAGAAGCCCCGAGAAAATTTTCATCTCCTTCAGACTGACATCTACCCACCCACTCTCAAGAGACTGTGTTCTTTCAAAGTGTCACCTTTGCCCTCAATAACCTGCTTTGCACACAGGTTAGTTTGCTCCACTATTTTTAGCAGCATGCTGTCATCCACAAACAAACGAAAGAAAGAGATTGGAGAAGCATCAGGTTATATCTGCTACACCAGGAGTGCCGGAGAAATCAGGAACTTTTGGACGCTCATCAGTGTTTTCTTCACACCAAAACCTGTCAGTTTCCTCACGTGTAGGCTTCGAAACTTGCCCTCTGCCACCCCTACCTTGACAACGACCCCGCCCCCTCATACTCTGACCTCGGATGTTGTTTACTTCACATGATGTAGAAGCGACATTTTCAGTCTGCATTGACCTACTTTCTTCTTCACTCGCACTACTATCGGCATCAATTTCACTTTCATCACTTTAATTGCCATCTGAATTAGGCTCCCACCCATCACCAGACTCATCAGTGTCAAACTCACTGTCGTTGTCCATGAACAGCCGCTCATGAACCTCAGAAAGTGATAATTCCTTTCGTTTGCCATGCCGTCTGCTTGGAACACACAGTGACACGTGGCACAGAAAGTAATGAGATTAATCTCCCTTCATATAACAGGCAGTTAGCACGGCAAAGCGCTTTCAGTTCACCGAAACCGAAAGTAACGTTGGGACACGAGGTCCTGGTTCAGCGGTCTCTTTGAAAGCACGAGTACGGCACAAGGGACTCGTGCCGCGGGAAGAAATATGTTAAACCACTTCGTTGAGTATCGTTTTGATTAGCTGACTTGACACTTCATGAAACTATTAAACAATGATACCATTCAGGGTATGACGTTTTACCAGAAACCCCTGGAAATGCTAGGAAACCCTTGAAATACCGAATACCCCCTACAGACCAATATACAAACAGGAAAGAAGTAGTTACTTGCGATTAAATTGATGTAGTTCTTCGTTTCTTACAAGCCGGGAGACTCCCCTCGACCACGCTATCATGTTGAGGCCGATTTGACAAGTCTAGATTATGTAATTTTTTTCCGGCAGATGGTGTAAGTGCATGTTATCAGCAGATGGCACCACAGCACCAACGGTCCACAGAGCTGTCTGTATATTTGCCAATTGTCACATATTTGCCAATTAGTCTAGAACTTTTCTCCAGTTTGATTGAAGACCAAGAAAATTGCAAATTCAAAAAACTTTAATACCGATTGTAAAAATACATGGGTACATGTTGTGAAATACTCAAACAATTCCATACAACATAAGAGAATACTGACGAAAAGCTTATAATTTCATCTTCTTCAAGGAGGTTGTTCTGGCAGTTCATTTTCTCTTGACCTGTCCAGTTTTTTTCCACGATGTGATAGTGTCTGTGACAGTTTCTGGCCATCTTGAAAGCGGAGGCATGGATGCTCTTTTGACGGTCCCGAAGAAGGAGGAGAAGTGTCATTCCTGAGTCTTCACTGGCATCTTTAGCCACTTCTCAGGAGTCACAGATAACTTGGAATATTCTCTTCAAAGTATGTAGTCCCCTAGGCCCAACAGAGACCTCTGGACTCTACAATAGTATACTGTCCGTTTACCAGGTCCTGCAAAGTGTCCACCAGGATTGGAAGTTTCTGGCCTTTCCTGTTGATGGCTTGCTTGAGGATGTGATTCACATTTTCACAGTTGTTCGTCCATCGCATGGTGGTTCTGCTCCTGTCACATGTCTCCCAGTTCTCATGTTGTAAGATAGGACCAAGGTGGTTTTCAAGGTAGGCGGCGAAGGTGGGGTGGTCCTCTCGGCAATCCTTTAAAATGTCCTCCCACATCAGATCAAATGCCAGCTGGTCCCATGCATCAAGTAGATTGCCCTCTCCAAAAAGCATGGCGACGATGGCGGACAGCGTGCGGTTGTCGACGCTCACCTTGTCCTTCAGAAGTCTTGAGCATATCCTTGAGGTGCCTGATACAGGTGAGGCACATGGCAGATGGCATGGTGTCGGTTATGGCTTCCCTCAAGGCTTTCTCCTTGTCGCTCCCAACCACCACTCAACTGCTTGCCTCTCCCAGTACTCCGGCAGGTGTTGGAAGAAATAAAAAGAACGTCTCCTGTCAGAGTTGCCATGCAAAAAGATGGGGCCAATCATCAAAGGGTGGTCCTGGGTGGTCTTCCTGGTATCATCTAGGTTCTGGAACACAGTGACAGTCACGTGCAGGTCCCAAAGGTTGTACACCCCCAAGGATGGTTGACTCTGCATTCTGGGCGGGACCACAGACGTGGTGGAGGTCAGCCACTTGTTCACCTGTGAACAGGACAGCACAAGGGACTTGCCTGACCTCCTGAATAGTGGCCTGATGAAGTCGGAATCACACTGCATTTCCTCTGGCCTGGCCACTTGATCTGCAAAAGTCCCTCCAAATAGCCTTCTTCTCTCTCCTGTCTTCTCTGTGCTTCATGTCACAGACCTGCTTGAGATTTCTGGTACCGTCAATGATGTCCCCTTGGCTGTAAACGTCCTGCGGCCTGTTTGTTTTCAACTCCTCCCTCGTTTGCTGGCAAACATGTGGTTTCAGCTGCTGGTAGCTGGTGGTTGTGCTGTCTACTGCGTTTCCATGGGGTGCACAGCCAGGAAATGTCCCCTTGTACTAGTAACAGGCGTTGTCGCTGCTGACGGCCCCCTCTATCCATGTCACATGTTTCTCATAGCTCTTGTCCATGGTGTGATGCTTGTAGTATCGATGGACTGTCAAGATAGAGTCTGGTGAAGGCTGTGGTTCCAGTGGCACGTAAATGGTCCTCTTTATCTTTTCACTGCTGTAGACAGTAATGCTGTTCCTTGACAGCAACTTTCGTCAGGCAGGAGTTTGCTGCAGAATGTAGCGGGTCTTGTTGGGGGTCCCCTTTGAGTTCCAACTCCAAGCACCTCAGTCATCCCAGTATTGGCTGACCTTTGTTCACATCTGGTGAGGTTCTCCTTGTTTTCCACGATATACTTCTTGTCCTCTTTTCTACCACATGGAATGTACTGCAGGGCTTCTTCGCTGGTCCTCAGTAATGCCACAACTTCATTGATCTCCAGGTAGCGGTGCCCTCTACGCCCTTGGGGGAGCTCCTGACCACCATCTGCAACAGGGTACTTGTCGCTCTCATCGACCATGCTGGCTGACTCGTCAAAGCTGTTACAAGTCGGCTTCACGGGCTTCACAGGCTTCTACTTCATCGCCGACTTCTCTGCGATCGACCACGGTGGCTGACTTGTCATAGCTCAGTCACTGGCTTCACAGGTTGAGTCGTCATGGCTGACTGCATCTTCATCAGCTGTCCTGGACTGCTCCGACTGCACCTCATCTACCATGTTGCTCATGGTGTCTACAAGCCTCTCAGGTGACGCTGTGGAGGACGTCCAGGTCTCTGGAGTTGCAATTGGGGCTGGTCTCCAATTGGTCCACTCATCCCTCATGCGCATCCTCTTGGGCTTCACATTCTTGCATAGAAGTCTAGGCATTTCGTCCTTGACCACTGGCTGCGTCTGCTTCAGTGAGGGCTGTTCCTTCTTGTCGAGGACGGGGCTTGTCAGTCAACCTTCTCGGGCTCCTGGTGGGTCACTTTCTTCAAGGTCACAAAGTGGTTCAGTCGGAAGTCCCTAGGATGATGAGGCACTGAGGTTGTGGTCCACATGACAGTCACAGCAGGTGCCTGGGCTGTCCTCATGTCACGGCCGTACGGCCGTCTGGACAGAGGTTCTGTCAGAAACGCTGCCCTGCTGGTAGGTGGACAGTAGGACTGCAGACCAACTGACAGGACAGCACTGACTTCAAACATGACTCAGCAGCTGGGAGTAGGTACCTACAGTGGCCACGGTGGACAACAGTTTTGAGCAAGGGTCATGCAGGAGTTGGCTGTCCCTCACCATGTCTTCGTAGTAGTCAGGCAGGCTGCTATCGTAGAACCTCAGGTGAAGTGCAATGTCCAGGGCAGCTCTCAACCGAAGTTTGAAGGTGGTGATCCTGGTGGCCATACAATCCCAGGGACACTGCATGGAAGAGGCAATTCGCCTTGAACCCACAGGGGTATGTGAGTCTCAAGCATGATGGGGTGAAACTTCTTGAGGATCTCCATGGCTCCCAGTCTCTCTTCCTCCCAGTCAAGTCATCCGCCACGGCCGGGTCAACTTGGGCAGCTTGGCATTGTAGGTCTGTAGTAGCATCACCTCGCTCAGTGTGCGCAACCTTACATCAGCATCCTTGGACGTGGCAGCATGGTACACCCTATAAACATAAAAAAATTCACATTTAAGACCACTTGTTACAAAAGTCATGCAACCTAACAATCAATACAGCCATGATGTTTGTGCTTCATAATGTATGATGTATATTAAAATGAATACACACATATAGAGTCAGAGTACATGTATAGTTCGAAGGATAGTCCGAGTAAGGGAGATAGTTGGAGGAATGTTTCTTTTCTATTTTTTTTTTTTTCTTTTTTTTTGATTACTCGCTCATTTCATGGCAAGTCATGAACTTAGTATTACTCTTTGACAAGTCATAAAACTTGGTATTGCTCTTTGACAAGTCATAAACTTGGTATTGCTCTTTGACAAGTCATAAACTTGGTATTGCTCTTTGACAAGTCAGTACTTGGTATTGCTGTACTTGGTATTGCTCTTTGACAAGTCATAACTTGGTATTGCTCTTTGAAAAGTCATAAACTTGGTATTGCTCTGTGTATGGGACCAGGCCAAATGAAGAAGTTTTACAAAGAGAAGATAGTACAGTGATAGGTAAGGCAGAGTTCAAAGCATTCAAACACAATCACATGAACATGTGCAGCAAATGAGTGACCAATGTGAATGATTAATGAATGATGAATTATATATTTTTGAGTGATGAGTAAAAAACACATGTATATATAAAGCCATGTTTATTGTTAGTTAATTTAGGCTACTATAATGCTTAACTTCTTCACTTATGCAATTCTAACTAGCACCTTGATAAACACTTTCAACTTAGTTTCAAGTTCATAAACTATAGTGCTTGCTTGTTCTTCTACCTAAGTGCTACACAACCAGTTACATAATCGGTTATATAATCATTGCATAACTTGTTACAAAATTGTTGCATAACCAATCGACCCTACTACTGAGCTAACAAGACCCTACTGAGCTAACAATTGGCGCGAGTCAGCCACGTTCAATGTGTCAGCCAGGTTCCATGTGCCCGAGTCTGCCACGAGTCTGCCACGTGCCAAGAACAACAGCCAAAGATCAATTGACATTTCATTGGACGCGCCATGGTGCCGTAGACACAAAGACTTGAGGCTTATTACTCATCATAAGTATGACAGCTACATTTATGCTACAGCATTATCTATTCATACCAAAGACAAGAGCTACGTACATTATGATTATAGACTGTACCTAAATGCTACTGCATTACTTAATCATATTTTTCCACTTAGTCTATATCAAGTGAGCCAAATAAAAACTATAATGCATTACTTCATCATACTTTTCCACCTAGCCCACAGCAAGTAAGCCTTTGAAAACTAATGCATTAATTAGCATTATTGTGGTATCTTATATTTCTGAAAAAGAAAAAGGATGACTAACCGTTTGCACCTTCCATGTCGTAGGCTCTGGCATCAATTAAGGCACACTTCTTGCAGACAAACGATAGATCGTCCAGGCCCCAGGCCGATAGCTGGTCATTGCTGAGAGGAACATGACACTCTTAGAGAATCGGTCCCGGTTGCACTGTCAGTCTGCCTGGCGAGGTAATGCTTCAAATACTGATAGTTTGCAACAAATAGCCTGCCTGGCAAGATAATGCTTCAATTACTGATACTGTGATAGTCTGCAACAAATAATCAAATGAGCATTTGGCAAGGAAGAAATCAGTTTCCATTTCTATCTTTGAAAGCACTGATAATGTCAGCAATATTGTCAACAGTGTAATCCAAGCAGCCACTCAAATAGACTGGTCCAAAGAATATGCAGCTCTTGTTGTGCACAGTGTCAGTGTCACGTCGCTTGGGCCACTGGAAATGCAGCACACCATCTTCTGAATGCTGATGGATGGAGAAAATTCACCACCCAGAATCCATCATCTGCTGCCGAAATCACTCTGCCAATGTAGAAGCGATCCACATAGTCAACTGCATAATAGTTTTCTAATGTGATTTCAGTGTCTTGCTCTTCTGGTTTGGAAGTTATTGCCACATAATGCTGAATTTCTGGTAAGTAGCCAACTGACTTGTTTGTCAAACTCTGCTCCAACAACAGTTTCTCCAGATAACTGTATGATTCGCACAGCCACCTTCAAAGCCTTACTGCATGCATGTATGGCCACATGATCTGCGTACATTCCATTTTTGGACAGATCCCTGACATAGTCATCAAATGAATCAGATGGCAGGAACTTCTGCAATGTTTGTTTCTCCTGTAGTGGCAAGTTTTTCGGGTGATCGACTGTTAATTTCCTCTGAATCCTCAGCTCACTTTGTTTGATGTTGTTCCTATTTCATGCAGCTGTTTAATCAATGCCCAGAAGAAGCAGTTCCCATCACTGGGTGTGACTCATTCAAAATCAGTTCTTTTCCCTGGAGAAAAGTGATGAAGCGAGACATGTGGTCCTGTGAACTGGCTTCGTGGGTACCAGTTCCAAATGAACTTGGTGCTGGAGTCTGTGTTTCCTGCAAACTTGCTTCACTTCCTTGTGTGCCTGTCTCCTGGATATCTGCCCGTGAACTTGATGCTTGCTCATCAGTGCCCTGTTCTTTCATGTCTCTGAAGATGAATGTCTGCAAAGAATGTCAGCATCTGAACCTAGCTGAAACCGACTCGCATCAGACACCTCAATTTCTGAAGTTGACTTTGGCTTGAAGTAATGGTACTTGCGGGTCTCAGGGATTGTTTTTGGGATGTTGTTTGACCAGAACACACTCAGTTAATTTTTCACTGCCTCAACCTCATCTTTTGAGACAAAAAGAACCTTGATTGAAGGACACACTTCATCTGCGACCAAAGCAGATTCTCTCGTTATGTTGATGATAGTGCGCTGCTGCAGAATCCGTCTCTAAAACAGCCCGTTTCACTGACCCACCAATGCCATCTATGGGCCCTTTGCCGTGCGCTGTTGCAAAGAAACTCCAGTCCATTGTTTTAATGTTCTTATTCAGCATGTGTGGGCTTGTCAGCAAAGAAAGGTTGTAACAATTCTTGAACTGTCCTCCAGCGCCATCCGAAAGACACATGCACTGTCTGCAGGGCAGTTCCAACATAACTGACGTGGCATTCAGACAATTTGGAATGATGTAATAACTTTATAACTAAGAAAACAAATCTTTCACTAACTTAAAATTGTTACAAACCTGTGTATAACAAGGCATTTCACTGGTCCATCTTGGTGGTTGCAGGAAAAAAAAAAAGACTTCTTATTGGAATTTTAAGAAATGTAACTGACGTGGCAGCGATGCTCACTAATTTTTTTAGTGAGGATAATTGCAGTTTGGTAGCTATGAAGTGCCAAAGTTTTCCAGTTTCTTTTCTGGATATAATAATATATACACATCCTTCTTTTAACTGGAACTTAAAAATGTAACACTATTCAGGTAGATTTTCAAACAAACAGAAAATTAAACGTAACTGACGTGGCACTCAAGTGTAACTGACGTGGCATGTCTGTTTAGTTGTGTGACATCAAGCTTGCAAATGTTCCCTGAATGTCTGCAATGTGATTGATTGTGTATTCTCCACATCCCTGCAGTTGGAGCGGTCCAAAGAAAATGTTCTGATGAAACACTTCATCACAGTCATCAGTCTTAGGCCATGAAAAGAACAGTTTTCCCCCTTTGGATGTCTGGTGGAGAAATTTCATGTTGAAAAAGCCAGGTTTCTGTGTTCTGCCTAACACTCTCCCAATGTAAAATCTGTCAACATAATCCACAGCATAGTATTTTTCAGCTTCTATGGTAACTCCAAAAGATCCTGTGTCGGTGTCTGGTACTGGTTCCACAGAAACGTAGTGCTGCATGCGGCTGATGCAGCTACCCCAAGTACTGCATTGGTCTTTGGGTAGCAGGATTTCCGAAGACAATATCAAAAGGTTCTCTGACAATTGTGATTGGTTGTCCTGAAAGCATTCTGCCCATGTATTCCACAGTGATGTGGTCTGCATATGTGCCATTTTCTGCAAGAGCAGCACACGTAATCCTCCAGTTCCACGTCTGGTAAAAAAGCTTCAAGCTGCTGCTTTTCATCTGCCGAGAGATCAAATTCCAGGTAGTCACAAATTTGTTTTCGTAGTTCGTCTGGCTCAAACACAGCAAGGTGGGTTCTCTCAAACTGGCTTTTCAATGCCAAAAAAACCAGTTACCATCACCTGGCGTTTGCCTACGAAGTCTGAAGTTTCTTTTGGAAAGAAATGAAATAAACTTAGACATGTGTTCACTTGATGTTTCTTCATGATCCATATTGGGGTAGCATTCACCAACTTCAACTTGGTGTTGGCTCGTGATCCACGTCAGGGCAGCATTCATCAACTTCACTCATATCACTGCTGCCAGGTTCATCACTCATGGGCTGGTTGGAATCTGTATCTTCAGAAGCAGACTCGCTGTCACTGAATACACTTTGACCAGTCTGGGTAGGATTCTGTTTTCTCTTCAAGATTGTAAACTTTTTGGAGTTCGCAACATATTCTGGGATGAATGGACTGATTGGGAAAGCTTCCAGTTCAGTTGCTGAAATAGCTCACAAGTAGTGGAAGCTGCATGTATATCAGGAATGGTCTGTGGTGGTTGGTCAGACCACAGGGCTGGTAAGTCCTTCCTGACTGCACTGACTAGTGGAATCCACGTGCAGCACAGTTATGTTAGGACAAGCAACCGAAGCTACAGCAACAAAGTCCTTTGATGAGTTGACTACAGCCTTGCCTTGCATTGCAATAGTCTGCGCCACACAGCTCTTTTCACTGTACCACCAACTCTATCCACAGGCCCTTTACCATGAGCAGTGGCAAAGAAGCTCCAGTCAGCTCTGTGTACATCTGCATGCAGAAGCTTGGGGTCCACAGTAGTAGACAATGTGAAACGGTTCTTGAACTGGCCTCCTGCTCCATCAGAAAAAAAAAGAACATTCCTTATGCCAGTGCCAGAGGATGCTGCATGGTCGAGAATGGCTGTGTTAACCCAATGCTTCCCGCATAGACAGTGTCTGCTCTTATATCCGTTTCCTGGCGCAAGGGAAATAACTCCGCACAAAACACCCACTTGCTTAATTTAAAAAATCATAGAAAATAACATAGAGTACACCTTTACTTGAAAAGATGTGGATGATAAGCAGAAATGATGGTATTTTCAATGGGGTGTACACACAATATTATTCAACAAGCCACAACATGGGGGAAAAAAAATCCAAAGTTCACACAGCTGGCTGCGCTGCACAGGTAGTTGTTTTGTCGTCTTTCATTTCAGCGCGCACCTTTTTTGTCAACAAGCTCTAATTTAGATCAAATAAGTCAAAGACTTACTAGAAAATAATGTGAAACCTTTTTAAAGAACTTTGAAAGAAAAATGATCATTATTTGTCTTATTTTTTTGCTGATGTTCTCTACATGGCAAGCAGACTGAGGTTCACAAAAATGTTGATATGAAAACTCCTACTTATAATCCTGAATAAAAACTTGAAGAAAAATGTCTTGTGTTCTGTTGCATGTATTTTTTTTTTTTTTCTTTTACACATGAAAAAAAAAAGAATATGCATTCTATTTACACAGAACCCCCCCCCCAAAAAAAAAAACACTGTTCACTCATTGATGCTCTGAGCCAGGCGCTGGTGAAATTCTGAAAAACAGGATTCTTCGCAGAGATGAACACAGCAAACGATACACCCAAAGACTGTTTCCACACCCCGTCTTGTGGCTGTGCGTATTTTCTTTTTTTGACACAGTTTGCAGTTTTTCTTCCTGCCTGGAAGGCGGACAAGCTTGTGGGCGAGAGGGTTGGCATATGTCACACCTGCCTGCGATACGCTTCTTCTGTGGCATGCCTTCTTGAAACTTTGCCACAGGACAGGGCACGAAGAATTCAGGCGGATGTCGATGTGTCTCTGTGTCCTCTCTTGGGTGCTGGCTGCTTGGTCTGCCTGAAAATGATGAAAGCGTTGATCATGGCTGTCTGCAACAGCCACCAGCAGATGTAGCCGCCACCAGCGGACAGACTGCCGGCCAACTGGGTAGTAAGAGGCCAGCTGATCAGCCAGGTCCACACCCCCCGTGCTCTTGTTGTAGACCTGCACAGGCTGAGGGACACTGACCTCTTTCTTCCCACCAGGAGCTCTCCTCTCTTCTTTTCCCATGGCGGGCTGAGCGTTGTGGAGGGGACAGCAACAGGCCGCTTGTCTTTCCACAGTGTGGCTACCATGTTGCCGTCCTGTCTGAAGCTGACGTCTCCGGCCTTCATGGTTTTCACTGCTGCTGTGCCTAGATCTTTTGGCCATCCCACCCTGTTGAGGAGTATGGTGGAACACATGTAGGTGTTCCTTTGCAGCAGGTCCTGGGCCAGTTTTACGGATGAAAAGTAGTTGTCGTAAAACAGATGATGGCCAACATCCAGGAAGGGTGATGCCAGGTCCATGACCACGTGGTAACCCAGGCCATTTGGAATTGGTGTAGCTGACCGCCCCTGGTATACATCAAAGTCCAGCATGTAGCCTGTCCGTGGGATCAGCTGCACACCACACCTTGATGCCCCAAGGATACGGTTTGCCTGTAACAGTCAGAGCATGATTTAGATTTTGTTTACATTATTTCTCATATTTATGCTGCACAAAAAAAAGCAAGTTACCCATTGTATCAACAACTAAAAAAGACATAGATGAACAGAAACACAATACAAGACACCTGCTGACAGTAATTTTTATCGCTCAGTGACAGTGCAAACTATTAACACGCTCACATGCACAAGTGCACACATGCTCATTCACTCTCACACACACACACACACACACACACACACACACACACATATAGAGATAGAGATAAAAATCTTACCTTTTATGTATTGCTTGAAACTCAAGCGACCATTGAACTTGATCATGGCCTCATCGATCGAAATGTCACGACCAGGTTTGAAGTGGGTGTGGTTCTTAGTTCTCACCGGGTCAAGCAGTGGTCGCACCTTGAACAGTGGGTCATACCCAGGTTGTCCCTTTCTAACTGCCTTGCTGCTGTCATTGAGATGGAAGTACTGAGATATTTTTAAAAATCTGTTCCTGCTCATCACATCAGCAATGGCAGGCACACGCAGGAGAGGATCACTTGACCAGTACATGGATGTGTCTGGCAGATGGTGAATTCCAAGTATGAACTGAATAAAAATAAGTTTCATTTCTGAAATATTAACTTCAGACCAATATTTGTCCTCTCCATTATTTTCTTGGCATTGGACAGCATATAAATTTGTCTGAGCAACTGCATTCTCCCAAAATTCTTCTGGCAGAAAAATGGAGAAGAAATATTCTGTTGCATCAGCTGGCAAGTCATGACAAGGGCTGACATGTTCTGGCCCCACATCAAAATCCTTTTCCGGCTTCACTGTCGATAATTCTTTCTTCCAGTCTACAGTTACTTCATTTTTCTTCTTTGGTTGTTTCCTTTTTCTTTTTCTGTGACTGGGGCCAGCAATAGGTGGCAAAATGTCACGGTCACTTTCCTCAGGATCGCTGATAGTTTCGCTTTCATCACTATCACTCGATGCCACTGCATTGAACTCGTCGGTATTCACCACCAAGTCCAAATCAGCATCACTTTCTTCTCTCTTGTTGATTTCTTCTAACGTAAATCCTTCGAAAACTTCAGCATCATCGTCGTCACTATCACCCATGATGCTTCCCCAAAAACTCCATGTTGCTCATTTCTGCCATCTGCGGACGAAAACTCGGATTTTTTTTAGTTTGAATTTCAAAAATTCAGAGCAGACGAACCACAGTGAATTTTTCAAGGTGGTAAAACAAGAGAACGAAAACGGAAGTATGCGGAAGCGGAAGACATTTTATTATATTGCATTGTGGGTAGGTTGAAAGCGGAAGTGAAACTAACAGACAGTGTGTTTAGCAGCCGCTATCGGGCGTTACGGGAAACAGACAAGGCGTGGATGTCGGCTGCTATCGGGCAGTCTGGGAGGCATTGGGATACACAACACGACAGTCACTGTCCACATTTTTGATTTCCGACAACAAAGGATTTTTCAGTTCTGTATATATCAAGACACAACACAACAGTCACTGTCCACATTTTTTACTTCCGACTACAGTACAAAGGATTTGCAGTTATATCAATACACAACACATCAGTCACTGTCCACATTTTCGATTTCCGACAACAAAGGATTTCAGTTCTGTATATCAATACACAACACCTCAGTCACTGTCCACATTTTCGATTTCCGACAACAAAGGATTTCCAGTCACTACTTCCATACATAACACAAAGTCACTATACATTTTCAGTGATTAACACGGCAGTCACTGTGTACACTTTTCATGTTTAACATGACAGTCACTGTGTACACTTTCCATGTTTAACACAACAGTCACTTTGTACACTTTCCATGTTTAACACTACAGTCACTGTATACTTTTCAATGTTTAACATAACAGTCACTGTATATACTTTCATTAGTTTCAATTGTTAACCAGGAAGGATTAACCCTAGGGATCACTACGTCAACTGGACTTGCCTGATCCTGATAGACTGCACTCTGGGTTTACTGTAGTACCTCCACCACGCAATGATAGAGAGACATAGTGTTGTTGGTTTGTTTTCAACCTCTTTGCAGTCCCGTTGTCCATAGTGAAGGCAGGATGATGGCTACTATTTACCATGGAAAGCCTACATTAAATAAAACAAGAAACAACATGAAATATGTTTGCATTTATATTTTGTGAAAAATTTGTCTACTGTTCACTTTTATCATGTGTTGTAACATTTGGGAACAGAGAGAGAGAGAGAGAGAGAGAACTTGTGAGTTGATTTTAATGTAAACAGCCCTGATATGGCCCTTTGCGGTTGGCTGGGCTATAAGCAGCATTACCTTACCTTACCTTAGAGACAGAGAGGAGAGACAGGCTGGGAGAGAGAGAGGAATAATGATTTTTTTTTTTTAAATGTCTATAGACAAAACCAAAGGTCAGTTACTTGATTCGTCGTAGATTGAAACGTGGTGACAGTCCTGAGATACCTCTGCTGTTGACGGGACTATAATTTTAATCTTAATCTTAATTACTTGACTCAATATTGCGTAGAACCTTTAAATAACAAGAGTGACAAGAAAGGGCATAGACATCATCAGACATAAAAAAAATAATCGATGGCGTTGCGTCTGAAATCACAATGATAGCAGCCTTCAAGGTCACATGACACTAGCCGTTTCAAAGGAATGCACACGTTGAACAGTGATTTGCCATATTCATTCACCGAAGTGTCTGGAGACAGTCAACACTGAGATAGTGAGAGTTGACTTCTGTACACACAGCTAAATTCAAACCGTTTCTCAAAGTTCTGTGAGACATTAGAGGCTCTACCATTAAGATCAGCAGACAAAAGAACATAATAGTCATGTGCTAAAAGTAGATGATCAACTAGGCAGTTCTCTGGCATATTAGGGTCAACATATGTAAATGCATACAGTCACTGTGTACACTTTTTGTGGTTAACGAGGAAGGATTAACCCCAGGGATCACCATGTCAACCGGACTGGCCTGATCTTGATTGACTGCACTCTGGGTTTACTGTAGTGTAGGTCCTCCACCACGCAATGATAGACAGACATAGTGTTGTTGGTTTGTTTCAACCTCTGTGCAGTCCCGTGGTCCATAGTGAAGGCAGGATGATGGCTACTATATTTACCATGGAAAGCCTACAGCAACAAGAAACAACATGAAATATGTTTGCATTTATATTTTGTGAAAAATTTGTCTGCTGTTCACTTTTATCATGTGATGTAACATGAGAACAGAGAGAGAGAGAGAGAGAACTTGTGAGTTGATTGTAAGGTGGTGACAACCCTGATATGGCCCTTTGCGGTCGGCTGGGCTATTTAAGCAACATTACCTTACCATACCTTAGAGAGAGAGAGAGAGAGGAGAGAGACAGGCTGGGAGAGAGAGAGAGAGAGAGGAATATAATGATTTTCTTTTGCAGTGTCTAAAGGTCAGTAATTTGATTCAGTATTGCATAGAACCTTTAAATAATGAGAGTGATGAGAAAGGCATAGACAGGGCATAGACATCATCAGACATAAAAAGAATAATCGATGGCGCTGCGTCTGAAATCACAATGATAGCAGCCTTCAAGGTCACATGACACTAGCCGTTCCAAAGGAGTTTACGCGTTGAACAGTGATTTGCCATATTCATTCACCGGAGTGTCTTGAGACTGTCTGTCAACACTGAGAGGTTGACTTCTGTACACAGCTAGATTCAAACCGTTTCTCAAAGTTCTGTGAGACAATAGAGGCTCTACCATTAAGATCAGCAGACAAAAGAACATAATAGTCATGTGCTAAAAGTAGATGATCAACTAGGCAGTTCTCTGGCATATTAGGGTCAACATATGTAAATGCATTTAAAGAGAGTCCTCTGGGGGTACATAAGCACATACATATATAATCTTTTGATATATAGTTTGTCATTCAAGATTAAATTGAGATGTGTGTGTGACTGTGAGAGAGAGAGAGAGAGAGAGAGGGTGTGTGTGTGTGTGTGTGTGTGTGTGTGTGTGTGTGTGTGTGTGTGAGTGAGACGAGAGAGAGAGAGAGAAGTAGAGAGAATGTAGGTAAAGGACACACAAATGTTTCTCTGAATGCATGTATTTTGTGCAAGCACTTGCGCAAGCACTTGTCAGCTACCAATGTCACGCTGGGAAACCTAGTGTGAAGCTCATAAACGAGCATGACTTGGCCTGTGGTTTATTTTGTGGGTTTTTGAGTTTTTTTTGTTTTTATTATAGTAATATGGGTCAGTCTCAGGGTTGTGTACTGCCAATAATGTGACACAGACCACAAAAAATAAAAAATCCCAAGACGTCATGCTTTTTACACTTTTTGCATAGTTTAAGGTCTAATGAATGAAGCTTTATGAAATTTTTGACAGCATGGATATTTGTCTTTGATTGTAGTTGTGTTAAAAAAATTACTCACACACTTGTGTGTTTAAGTGTGTTTAACGAAATAGTAACGAAACACTTTACAAATTGAAAAAAAACAAAGAATGTAAGAGCACCACAGACCTTTATTCATCATGAAAACAGTAACAAGCACCCAAATAAATGGAACACAACTGTTTCAGCACATAATTTGAGGAAGAATGAATGAATTTTGTGTCAAAAAACAATAGCAAAAAAATGTTGTTTTTTTTTCTCCATGGCATTTACTCTAAAACCAATTTTCAGCCAGCCCTGATATGGCCCTTTGCGGTCGGCTGGGCTATAAGCAACATTATCTTAATTTTCAGCCAGATTTCACATTTTGAGCAGCAGTGATCTTGGAGTTTGTGTAAAACTTGCAAACAGAAAACTGATTTCTCCACTTTTGAAAAATTTCTGCATTATTACAATTTTTTTTTATGTACAGTATAATGCAAACAAAAAACTACTATCAGAATCTACAACAGCTTTTTTGTTTGGGAAATTGGACAGATCTCTGATTTTACTGTTGCTAAATGATGTCATTCATGATACAAGAATGTAAAAGCCAAACAGTTGATATTTTGTAAATGTTTAAGCACTTTCAACTGTTTATGTCCAATGTAACAAGAGAGAGGAAAACAGTTTGAAACAAATGTTGCCGTGACCCAGTGAAGAGAAACAACTTTACAGTTAGATTATAAAGGCTGATTATTGTTTCTAAAACACTACTACAGATATTTCTTTCCAAACCCAAGAAAAAAATATATTAAGAAAAATAACTCTCACTCAAGAACATGACATTGTGCAGCATTATTTACTTGCACCACATAAAATTGAAGTGATTAGGGGTCGAGGAGGCGGGGGTATGTGCACGCGCACACACACACACACACACACACACACACACACACAGAGGGAATAGGGTGGGGATGGAGGGGGTAGGGGCATACATATGCACAGCAGTATAATTCACATTTACCTTGTATCAAATTTAGGTGGAGTGGAGGGTGGACACACACATTAAACACTCGCACTCTGAGGGTGGGTGGGGTAGGGGTGACATGACATGCAGTACACATTTACAATATATTGTAAAGTTTAAAAAAAAAAAAAAAGAGGGGGGGGGGGGGGGGGGGGGGCAGACTGTCTGCAGCAAAATTTGTTCATTCAAAAATGAAAGCCAGTCCTCGCATGGATGCCAGCTTTGGTGGTTCATTTTACACACTACTTGATCATCAGACACCCATCCGTCACCTGACCAGATGAATTTACCACCAGTGTCTTTCATGAACTGTATTCTGAACATGTCAGCGTTTGCATCTCTTTCTTTCACTTTCCCAAAGAAGTACACTTTTCATTGTTGCCCAACAAATTCAGTTTTGACAAAATCCCAAAAAATGGCAACAGAAACTTCCTCAGGAGTTGGGGTACTGTAGCCATTGCAGGGTGATTAGATGGGCCACAGCTTTTATCACTGGCATGGTCTTCAGACGAGGAGGCACAGCTGGATGGGGAGCACAGCTTCCACCATCATCATGATGTTCTTGAGGGGACAGCTATTAAACATGATTTTTTGATGTGGAGGCATTGTCTTCAGGAGGGGGGGGGGGGGGGGGGGGGGGGGGGGGGGGGGGGCACAGGTGTTACAGTCTGCTAGCTCTTCAGGAATAGCACAGCAGTCCTGATCAGTTTGTCCATTTTTTTGATGGTCATGGTCAGTGTCAGGAGGAGTAGCACAGCCAGCAACAGGGTGAGCAGGTGGACTGGCACCATGCAGCTGCTCTGGAATCAAAGCCTGCTGGTTCCAAGGTTCTGTCAAACCCTCATTCAGGCAGATGTCAATTCCATTTTGGCAAGGACTACATGCCCAAGACAGTGTTCGTGTCAGCAATGTATTCCTTTCAAAACACTTCACTGCATGCAGGTTACGCGTTCCTTTAAGTGTCTTGACCATTCGACCCCTGTTGCGGATGATCTCTCTGGCACAAAAAGAATGTGCACAGAAAATGTTTGCAGTTTTCACCATCACCATCAGGCTGCTTGTTGAGGTGGCTGTTGACACAAAACAAGAACAGCTCCTCTGCATCTTGGATGACAGCGACTCCAGACCTGACTGCCAGAGCTGCACCACTCTTGACAACTGCGCTTTCCCCATCAGAGGGGCCTTTTCTGTGCCATGACCAAAAAAAGTTCCTTTCCATGGTGCACCCAAAATCTTCCAGTGCACAAGATGTATCGGTAAATGGACCCTCGACCCTTCGATTTATGTCATGCGGCACAACCATCTGTCCATTGAATAATGTGCTCAAGAGGGATCTCCCTGACCGTCCACTGATGTTCAACAGTCTTCTGCATGAAAGCATGCACAGCATTAAAATCATGTCTTGCTTGCCTCTACTAATGAAGACCAGAAACTCTGTGGCAGTTTCTGGACAGTATTTACATTTGTAATAGGTGACAATGGGATGAACAGTGCATTGTTCATGGTGCCAGTTTGCAGGCTGAACGTCGTTTTGGAATGTGCAGGAAAGTTCTCTGCAAAATCTAGAACCATACACACTGTCCCAACTGGGTAAGGTGTCATTCTGCGAAAGGGGTGTTAAACAGTTGGTATTGCCAGTCTGCCCTGTACAGATGACCAGCAAGAAACACTACCTCCTCCTTCAGCTCCTCAATCAGGTCAGCAGCAGAGCCTTCCTTTCTTGAGGATATCTTCCGGTTGACCTGAAACAAACGACAAAAATCACTGTGTGTATCAGTAATCACATGGAAAAAAATGGAGACAACTGGTTGCACAGCATCTTGGTGTAAACATGTTCTCCCAGTGTAGCAGCTTCAAGCAGTGATGATGTGTTGACTGTGAACTTGCCTGTCATCCTTGACATCCGAAAGCCACTTCTAAGTCAGTGTGAATGCTCAGCCTCACAGTCTGTCCATTGTTTACTTTGGCCAGGTTTTTTCCTCCTGAACTCCAGAAAACAGTAAACAAGTGGGGTAGTCTTTAGTCCCATAAGGAAACCTAACACAGAGTAACTTTTATTCAAGACTGGCACAGCCTTTTAAACTTGAATAAAGTCAGACTCCAGGCCAACATAGTAGCCTAGTGTTCTATGGCACGGACAGACATTAAAAATTTACCATTCTTAATCTGTATATCAAATATGAGAGCTGTATGTTAAAAACTATTTGAGTTATCGCGTCAGAACCAAAGTGTTGACAGACAGACGGACGGACGGATGGACAGACACGGAAAACGTGATTCCTATAGGGTTCCCGCATGTGTGGGGCCCATAATAAATGAAATGGTAATTTCATAAATGGAATCTAAAAATTTTAAACTATTGATCCATTCACCAGTTTATTGAAAGCATGTAAATATTATGATAATCAGAGAGGCAGTGAGAGAGAGAAAAATAGAGAGATAAAAACAATGCCTTTTTTCTGCTGGTGCGATGCGATTATTTTCTCGGTCTCTCACCTTCTGTTCATCAGACCGATTGTTCCTCCAGCACCGTTGGAACTTTTGTTTGGTCAACAGGAACTGCTCTTTCCTTTCTTCATCTTTGAAAACTCGCATCTGATAGAGCTTGCACGCTTCTGCATTCGTCTGTGGCGAGGTTTTGGTGGCAGACATGGTTTTGTAGGTTGTAAGCCTAGCAATGAAAAAATCATATGTGTTGCATTCTCATTCTCATGATTCTGTTAAAAATGTGTTGATTTTTTTTTTTTTTTTACTGAAATAATTTTGTTTTATTTTTATAAACTTTGGTAAAATTAACTGAATAATTTAGCCTAATATATAACTTGAAGTTAATTGAATTTCAAGGGGAGCATGCAATTAAACTATGACAATTGTAAGTAATAAGTTAATGATAATATAGGAGAATCATCATCAATAAAATGAAATAAGATAGAAAAGATTCTTCTTAATATCAAATCTGGTAGTTTTAAAATTAGCACAAGTTATAATCATCAAATGTGTATAATATATATATATATATGCAGTCACACATAGTATGTCATGAGAAACAGGGGGGTTTTTTATTAAAAAAGAACCAAACAATGAATTATTGATAGTTCTTGCAGGACATTTAAGTTACCAAAACATGAATGAAGTTTACAAGAACTGACTACAGGCAATGATACTGTGAGCAGGACACATCAGGGAATGTAAGTTTCTTATGACACAGTACACAATTCTGTTTCTTGTGACTGCAAACACAAATTCCTTTTAATAGTCTGAGCGCCCCGTCTGATCACCTTGTTTTGCACTATAAAAGTATTTTTCTTTTCACATTTTGGCTAAGTACATGATGCAGATTCATAATCCCTCGGGGGACAAAGTCTATTTTGGTGAGCATATTTTTAAATTGACTAAAATTCAAGATGGCCGCCGCCGGAAGATCAAAAACTGCTTTGGGTACCTATATGACTATGTATAGGGCCAAAACTGGAAATTAACTTTGCTGAAGGCTTTCAGTAAAGGAAAGGAAACTATTAAGGTATTAAATAGTTTAAAATATCCTATATATCATTTAAAAATTTGAATTTATACGTTTGAAATACACATTTTACGTCCTTTTCAAAGCAAGTTTATCTACCATCTGCAACTCAGCTCATAAACGCATATTATTTTTACCACACAGTGTACCAGTCAACACCAAGACAAGAAATAGACACTCACCCTTCATGGTTATTGCTTTGGCAAGTCAGGTTATGAATCTTGTTCTTCAAGATCTATGGAGACCGTCACAGGGTTACGGCATTCACTGCTGCCCTTGCATTTTACAGAACACTGTGCACGTCAGGGATAGTTTAGTACAGGTACACTGGGCGGAGCTGCATCCTGTTTTACAGCTGCAGCTCACAAGGTTCAAAACTTCATCTGGAGCTGGTAGCTGGCTTTCCAACCCAAATGCTGGACACAGAGTGGACTGATTCACCTTGTAGCCATAGTTGAGCGGATCCAGGTGTGGTGGTGTTGGTTCACCTGCAGCTTCCCATAGTGCAACTTGTAGTTTGCTCTTTGGCAGTGGACACGGAAAGATGCCATGGTTGGTGGCAGGTTGCTGAGTTTTGGTGGCAAGTGACGCTTTCCAGCAATTTTCTTTTTGAAACAATTCGTCCGAACAGTGTTGAGACTAATGGCTGACTCCTCTCCATACAGCAAGCAAACAAACTGGAGGCAAGACTCTGTCACTTCTTCAGTGGACGCTGTCAGGTTTCCAAGTTTCAACTGTCCATGGAACTTTGTCAGTGTCTTCAAAGACCGAGGCCTTTCCAATTCCTGAAAAAGACGAGACTGTGTCACATCCAGTCAGGGCGTGTGCTGCCAGCAGATTGAGCATAATGTTCTGATTGTTGCTGATGACATCATTCACACTGATGACATTGTGGCCTGACGAGCAAGACTCCATAGACAGAACCACATGGTTAGAAAGTCCACCAGTTTGCTTGTGCATATGATGAGCTAAAATGACGAGAACATCTGTGTCATCTGAAATTACCTTTATAGTAGTATGTCCTGAGGAAGCCTCATTGATGACATGATAGGCCATCAGCACATCAGCTTCTTCATGGTGCATAGGTGGTTCTTTCAGACCAGACCCCATGTGCACAGGCTGTGGATCAGGCCCGGTGATGACGACGTCCGTGTCCAGTGGAGGTTGCATTGCACAAAGCCGGTCAACAATCAGCTTGATCAGTTGCTTTTTGTTGTCTGTGACGCTTAGGACCAGGGTTTGTTTGGGAAGTGGCGTATCCTCAGTCAGGTGAACACACGACTGGTTCCTTTCTGACGACTTGTGCGACAGCATGCCTTCGTGCTTAGCGCAAAGTAGCGGTCAAAAACAACATGAAGCACTGAAGTGTTATCAGCTCGTCGCAGAATTGTGGTAACTGCTGCCTTGATGAAAGCTGAAACTTGAGCTGGTGCAGCTGGCCACGGAACTGTCCACAGAATTGCACATCCATCTAAAACCACTACAGATGGAGAAGGCTGATTGCGAACACTAGACAAAATTTTTATTTTGTTTTTCAGGACAGCTTTGCTTGTGGTTCGCATGTCGCCGGTTTCATCAAAGAGAGCAGTTGGCAGAGGAGCAAGTTCATGGGAAAAAAGAGTCTCTATGGAAACTGTTTCTCTGGAACTTGCCATAATGCCAAGGAGGACACGGGCATATATGAATTCTGTGTCAATGCCTTTCGTGTCTTTTCCCATTTTGATTTGTGATTTCACAACGGAAGCAATGTTCTTCACCCTCCTCTTCAACTTCAGATGAAAGCTTGCAGGCCATTCCCCTTCAAATGCCTTCTGCTCTTTCAGTGCAATCTTCACAGCCTCATGAACATTCACAGTGGGGTCACCAATGATGCGCCCAGAGTATACGTTCACAAGCCCTGTTTCGGGATGTTACTGGCATCAAGAATGTCAATGCAAGTCGATAGCCTCTCTTGGATTTTAGCCCTGTCAGCAGCATCTTCCTTGATGCGAGATTGGCGTTCTTCTTTGTGCGTTGTGACAACAACATCCACTTGCCCTTCTTTCAGCGTTTCCATATCGTTAGAAATTTGTGTCAGAGTGCTGTGGGAGAAAGCCCAGATGGCAAGGGTGGATTCACTCAAGGTAGAGCCAATGATGCCAGAGGGCCCATGTCCATAGCGCATGTACGTGGTCTCTATGAACTGGTCAGACCACAGGCCATTCCAGAGACCATCTTGATGGTGCATGACATGCTCTCCAGCCATGAATTTCTTGAAGACGTCTGGATGGAGACGCTGCATGGAACGGAGGTAGAAGAGGCCGTACGAGAGCGTAGTTAACATGTCCTGCTGCAAAGAAGTATGGCATCATCTTCTCCACAACGTACAAATGCAGAGGCCAGTCACGTTCTCTTTCTGCTCGGGTGAACGCCATCATAATGAAGACGGGATCAATGAGGCACTCAATCCAGAGTCTTGCCGTATTGCTCTGGTTGCTTTTCTCGATGAGCAGATGGGTAAGCTCTGACATTGTTGTCACCTCAGTACCAGAAAGTACGGGCTGCAATATCTCTTCCACCAGAATCCGTAAAGCTCTAACATTTTGTGGATACTTTTTCCCACTCAGTAGCTTGGGAACCCCCGCAAATGTCGAAGCCAGTATGTCCTCAAGGCCGCTCCCTTCCATTAGAGACCCAATGCACCCGACAAAACTCATAAGCATGTGCATGCCACCGAGCCGTGGGATGAATTTTTGGAACATCTCTCTGTCAACCCAAGTAATGTGGACAACTTCTTTGTAGAGCTGCTGGTCATTGGTGAAGACTGTCCACTCCTGTCCTGTCAGGTGTGTCAGCCGCTGTGCCTCCACCATGGCTGTCTTCATGGTGTCTGGTTCAGCCGGTACCATGTCCAGGAAAGGGCTGTAGACAACTGCTGTTTTTGGTTGCGGTTGTTGTCCTGCACTGCGAGCATGTTGTGTGTTGAAACCACTATACTCTGGTCGTGGCTCGCTTTTCAGTACCTGTTTGAAGAAGGCCAGATCTTCAGTAGCAGCCCTATTGAGAGAGACTTGTTGAGCGGCCAAGAAGGCTAATGATGGCACCACACGTTGGCAAACCTCTTCTGGCATTGGAGGCTTCTTCGGTCCCATGTAACGATGGACTTTAACCTCGCCAAGCGTGAGATTGTCCACTTTTGCCTCCGTTTTGCTCAGACGTTTGATTCGAGGGGTGTCGTGGTCTTGAGACAAGGGTTGGGTTTTTTGGCAGTTAGCTTGTGTTAGTATCATTGCTAAGCCATGTGTTGATTTTTATGTCCATTTTGTGAGGATATCTGTGTGTCAAAATTGTCTGCCACAACTTGAACAAGCCCATGTGAGCTGTCAAACTGAGCCAGTCCTCGCGGCACAGATGCCATGGCAGTTGCAGCAGAAATACGAAACCGGCGTAATTCATCGTAACTGGAGGTAACGCCAAAGTCATGAAGTTGTTCTATCACTTTTCGTTGCCGACTCAACAGAACACTGACAGCAAGTTGCAGACTTGTGAAATAGCTGTTGACCGCACTTGTGACAATACGTCCAATCATCGCCGCTGGCAGCGTGGAGTCCAGGCTAGGTGATATTGCTGCAAGTAGTGCCAGCAGTGTAGGGCTGCACTCAGTCATGACTTGCTGTCGGGACATGCGTACTGGATAGGACTGGCGATCTGGTTGTGGACACTCAGCTCGGATTGTACTGGCAAGGCATGAGATAGCTCGCCCATTGCAGTCTTCTTCATCATCAACAATGCGAAGTTGACTGGAAGCACAGCTTCGAAACACAAGAATGGATGCCACACCAGGTGAAGACAAAATGAGTAGAGATCTGGATTAAGTCTCTCATACAATGCAGTTACAAGAGCACGCCTTGAACGATCTGTACCACCAAGCTGGATGTATTGTTCGTGGACCTCAACACTGTTCCAAGTGCGCGTTTTGTTGGATTGCATCTCACCGACCAGCATGTCCAGAGCACTGTCTTGTGTAGTATTTGAAGCACATGACTGTCTTGGGAGGTTAGTGTAGAATCGCGCATAACAGTCTCTGTGGTATCTGGCGTCTGCTGCATGCAAATCGCCAACTGCTGAAGAGACACGAAACTCCACATCTCGCCCAAAACTGTCTCCTCTTTCCTTACAATGTTTCAGTATTTCTTCTCTTGAGATCTTCCGGCCTTTCTCATCTGCAGTTAGACAGAGGTATGCTTTCCTCCATCGATTTGGGTTTTTTCTTGTCTGGTTCCAGCGTACAGTCTTGACCACAGAAAAAACATTGTTCACGGAAATTGAACACATTGTCAGGGCCCCTTAGACGTTTGCGTTCATGTTCACCTGTGCCGATTTCTTCTGTGTCTCCTTTTGTTTTGCACACGCTGAATATGTGTTTAGAACAGTATGTGCTCATGCAGTTCTTATGACACACAAT
>JADBJO010000370.1:0-27500 GCA_016801955.1 Conus betulinus | reverse complement strand
CTAAAGAAATCGCCAGGATGACAACGTCAGTATCAGCAGTCCGAACAGCAAGTTTTTTGTGGCCATGATGAATGCAGTCTGCTGCATGGAGAAAGATGCGGGTGTCTGCTTCTTCATGAGTGCATCCAACCACATTCTTCAAATTCACTTCTGATGATGTGACAACCGTGTCTAAAAGTGTGGATATCAAAATTTTGCCAGATACGTGGGTGCTCTGAATTTCCCCTGCTAGGAAGGAAAACAGATCCTCTTTGTTCTCATCATTTCTCAGAAATGCTTTCCAGTTGGTTGGCAATGGAGTGGAAGCAGTCACTTTTCTGCGTTGCCCATAGCCTCTCTTCCGCCTGGTACCAGCTTTCAGGCTGTCAGGACGATAGACATCCCAAACTACATCCAGTCTAGAAAACATCTTTCAGCTGGTTAACAATGTAAGGCATGAAGACATTGTCAGAAAATTCTTTAAATGTCCGTGATGTCTTTGGACATAGAAGTTGAATGATATAAAGGCACCATCCAAGATCTTGGCATCAACTTTGGGTGGCCCCTCTGATTCCTGATTGCTTGGTTCTGTCATAGTGGCATTTGGACTGACTGACATCAGTTCTTCGAGGTCTTCACTATTACATGGAACAAATTGAGCATCTTTCAGAAAGTCCTCATCATCTAGAAGTGGATCACTGACTTCTGGATCATCATTGGTGTCACACTGAAGAGTTTCCATGACATTCCCACCAGCAGGGTTGGTGACACTTTCCAAGCACCTCAGCAAGTCAGCCTTCCTTCCAGACCTCATTTCACCCAGTTTGGACAGTGAAGGTGGCATTGGTTGATTCTCATGCCTGAAGAATTCCGGAAGATTTCCTTTCCGGGTCTGGCAAGCAATGAACAAGCAAGAAAACAATGAACAGTCATTCTTGAGGAGGGTAATGGCAGACTTTTGTTGTTTCTTTGCTGCTGCACAAAAACCCTCAACTTGTTCCGACGGAGTGTGTCTGTCAATGGTTTGGATCTATTCGCCAGTCTCTCTTGAACAAACTCTTCATACTGAAGATGACTGATGGTGAGGACTGTTTGCACAGTTGTGATTGCTGCGTTGTCTGCAACGATGTTAGTGTCCATGGCGAAGAGACAGCCACTGTCATCTTTGAAGGGATTTCCAACTTCTTCAAACACAGAGATGAGTGAAGTGACGTCCCTTTTGAAGGCCTTCTGTATTGCAGGTGTTTGCTCATGGTGGTCAGTGAAGACTGCCTTTGGGGACATCTGGCGCTCAAATCCAGTGAGAAGACGTGCAATTTCTGGCCCTGCTGTTACCCACCGCTTGAGTGCCCCTGGGTTGGTGGTTAGGCCCACTGCCCCTCCATCCCCCTTGACCATCGCGTTGCATTGCTCATGAGCCTGATCAAGGGCAATGGCTGAAAATGGACGTTTGGGTTTTGTGGACAACAAATGCACCACAACAAAAAGCTTGGTGAACAGAAGGGTGTTTCCTCATCAGCTGACACAAGTCACGCAGGTGTACAGAGAGCCATCTGGCGTAGTGCAAGTGATCCAGAGCGAAGAACCATGGCATGAGGTTTGTCAAGGCTTGAACAAACTCGTCAAAACTGGCGGTCGGATGGCATGCACTAGCTGCAGGACAGTGAACTCCAGTTGAAGAACGCGGTTCCAGTAGGCAAACATGGGTTGCTTCTGTGCTTGACTCTTTGTCCACTCTTCCAAACTTGTGTCTTTATCTTCCCTCTGCTCAAAAGCTCTCTGCTGCAGTACATATAGTGTGGCAGCAGTGATCTGGTGACCCAGCCTTGTTCTAGTTACATGGGAAGCCTTCAGCAGAGACTCAGCAACACCTCTCGTGAACACTTCTGCTGATTCCAACAGGCTGGTCCATCCGCTCCCTTCAAGCCAGTCTCCCAGAAGTCGCAGTGCAGCTATTTCAATATGAAGTGCTCCCATCATGACGACACAATGTTGTTCTCCAAACTGCTCTGGCCACGACATTGTATTTCCTTTGCAAGAGCATACAAAGGCTGATCCATTGCAAACACGGGCACTTGACCTGGATTAAGGTGTTGTGTGCCCTCACTGATGATCTTCATGACATGCTTAATCAGGGCTAAGGATGGGCGTTGTCTGTCAACAATGGCAGCAAAGATATTTGTGCTGTTTCAATAACTTTGTTTCCATCCTTGTTTGCATGAAAAGCACCCCATGAAATAGGTTGTTCACTGCTATCAGTATTTTGACAAATAGCATTGTGAACAGCTGTCAGCCAGTCACGTTGTGTAATGCTGTCATTGCTGTCTGCTTTGCATGGTCCCATCGCATTTGGCAAAGACACCTCTTTCTTTCGTTCCACTGGGAGGACGAGTGTGTAGCCAACTGGAAGAGGCTGAACCGATCTCTTTCCTCGTACGGCTGGGTCGATCATGAGAGGCTGTCTGTTGGCGTTAGAGTCATCAGTCTGTACCATGGATATAGATGTTCCATGAAAAGATTCCATAGCTGTTGTTGAGCTGGGATTGTGTCAATGTTATCGACCATGCCAATGGTGAACATGCCCTTTTTTTCATAGCTGGTGGTACAGTGACGCCTTCTTTCTCAAACTTGGAGCAGACAGTGTTGGCAATGTCTGTGGAAATACTCATGACCCTGTCGTAAGAGATGGACAAACCAAGGCCGTACAGACAGTCAACCAGGCTCTGCTTTCTGGTTTCGGCGTGTACTTTCAGCCCCAGGTAAATGGGGACAGGAGTTTCCTTGCTCTTCGTATGACTGCGATGTGTTGATTCTTTCTGCCAGCCAAACTTTCTGCTATTAAATATCATCAATTGTGATATTGTTAGTGCAGCTTGGGAGCATTCCTGATCTACTTCTGATAAAGCAGCTTCCTGGGAATGTTCGTTTCCAAGCAAACTGCTTCCTGGACCATCTAAAATCATACAGACCAAAGCCTTCAAAATTTGAGGAATCGGTTTTCTCAGTGCTGTGTGCATCATCCTCAAAGGAACCTGTGAATGACTGCTGGTTGGCAAACATCTCCCGGCGGACAATTTTAGCAGCCTTTGCCAGCAACAAAGCTTCAGAGTCGTAGTCAACAGCCCTCTTAACAGCTCTTTCGATGTCTTGTTTGAAGACAAGCTTGATGTCCTTTCCTCGGCCTGTGCCACACTCATGAAGGCGAGGACAAGCAGCCATCAGCTTCTCCCTGAATCGAGTTGGGTGTGCTTTTCCTCGTCCTCCAAGAGCAGCCACACGTGACTCGTATATCTTGCGCAGACTGGACGTGTGAAATACAGGAGCTGTTGCCGAGTCACTTTCAAAACTCTCTATGTAGGATACGAGCTCAGCAAAGGCAATCCCAAGACAGAAATCATCATTCTCCTCTACCTCTTCATACTGGCTGGCTTCTGCCTTTTTTGCTCGCTTGTAAAGCATTTGTAGACATTTATTGTGGTACAGGGAGTCAGTTGCGATCATGTTACCAGCAGTCAGCTTTTCAACAAGTTTTGGTCTTTCAGAATGGTGGCACTATGCCTGACTTTGTAATCCAGTCCAAGTGTCGATGCCTTGTGTAGACCTTCACTGCCTGCTGTGCCATCACAGAAAAAACAGGTGTTTTCTTCATGGTGCTCTGCAGACGTCCTCCTGGTCTTAGCAGGGCTGGTCGGTTGCTTCTCAGGGCCTTCCAGTTTTCGCTTTCTTCTTTCAAGTGCCCTGTTGCTGACTTTGTCTCTGCAGGACTTGTGCCATGATGCACACTTCTTCTCAAGTGTGTCTGCAATACCCCCTCCTTCGTCAAGCTCAGACAATGGGAATGGAACAACCTCAATACCAAGGTCACGGAACTGGGCTAAGTTTTCACCAATATAAGTATATCCTAATCCTCCACCCTTGCCTCGGGCAGGGCAAACCAGTTTTTTCTTGAGTTTTATTCTGACAGATGAGACAGACAGTCCAGTCTACAGATGTTTGTGAAGTGGATGGGCCATGCTGATCTAATTCTGGGCGTAGGTCTCGGAATTCCTTTGCTGGTGTCTTCCTACAAGAGCAAAACAGACACCCCACATAAGCAATCGAGTTTGTTCTGTTAGGTTAAGAAGGGGGTGAATGGGGTGGAGGGAACAGGTATAAAGCTGGGAAATACTGCAAAATTTATGTACTGATATTAAAAGGTATGGAAAGAGAGGATGTACGAGGGGTGGATGTGGATGTGGATGTGGACGGATATACATGATGCTACACTCAGAGAGAGAGAGAGAGAGAGGGAGAGAGAGAGATCAAACAGGGATATATACATGATACTACACTCATACAGAGAGAGAGAGAGAGAGAGAGAGAGAGATCAAACAGGGGATATATATATGATACTACACTCCTAGAGAGAGAGAGAGAGAGAGAGAGAGAGAGAGATCAAGAATAATAATTTGAAAGAAAATTGCGGTTGTGCAGGATTTTTTTTTTTTTTTTTTTCAAATCGTGCATCAGAAAATATGCTAAACAAAACCACATCGCCACACCGAGAAAGTGTTCTTACAGATGGCTACAGCAGCTTGACGCACTTCGCTGCCATAGATCTGCCTGCTGCCATCAGTAGCATCGTGTTTTGTGGTTTCACTGAAGTCCATCCAGTATAATAAATGTTCAAAGACTGCATCGTGTGAGCATGCCGATTAATTTGCTCTTACTATTGTGATATAATGAACATCCCAGATCATATATTTCAGACTGTGAAGTCTTCGCTGAATAGCGCTAGCGATAACATTCCATTCCTCTGCAGATCTGGAATTTCCAGCCTAGCCCGCGCGCGCGCGGCGGTCAGAGTTCAAAATAGCAATTTATAGGCCTACACTGTGTTTACTTACCGCATCCGGTCTCAGCACGCAAGTCTCCCTTCATTTGTTATGCTGGTGGTTGTGTGCGGCAGAACTATTCAAAAACAAACTCACTGATAGAGCTATAGTGCCGTGGTAGACTTTATTTTACACACAATTCTATCACGTACACAATCAAAAAAAAATAGCCGCCATCTTAGAAATAAAAGAATGCCCGCATTACATCGTATGGCTGACCAGTCGGGTCATAAGTTTCTTGTTAAAAATTTAAAGCCTAAAATATCTCCTGTTACACAGCTGAGATCCTGCTTCCCCTTATTTTCGTAATTAGGAAGGTCTATTCTAGCTCTTAGATAGGAGTATATATTTTCGAACCGTCACTGCCAACTGTATCGAACGAACGAGCCCGCTATTGTCCCCCGACTGATATCAATTCTAAATAGATTAAAAATTAAGTTAACGCAAAGAAAAAAACTTTATTGTAAGATGCAAGCTTGTGTTATCGTTACATAGCGGCCGCTCCCGGACATTAAGTAACCTGTCATGAGAAACCCTTAAAGGTCCTCCAAACCCGGTCTTAAGTTTTGCACAGTATAGCAAAATCGCGGTAAAATGTAAATCAAAATAATACATAAAATCATATAATGCATGATATCACGCATGCTCACTCAGATTTAGTCACATTAAGAAAAAAAGCACACTCGATCTGCACATATTTCGTCTGCTCCCGTGAAATCTTGTTCGAATAGCTCGCTGCTGACGTCAGCGCTGAGACGTCAAAACGTGCACTCTTAATCGGATGTGGCTGTACAGTTTTTCCATGATGAATCTTTCAGTCCCCACCCCCTGCCCTCCATTGTAGGGTGGTGTAAAGATATAGATGAGGGAGAAAAGGACATGTGACGACACACAATGTACAAACAATTCTCACTCAGACTCGCGCGTTCTTGACCAGGGACTTTACCCAGATATAATAAATCTAACTCCTCTTATCTGCCACCAATTTTTATTAACATAAAATACAAGTTGGTTTAGGGTACCCAACTTACAACAACAACAACAAAATAATAATCAATTTTAATTAAAGATTTAACTTAAACTGTTTTTTTTTTATTCCAAGAGTCCTCGCCATGAAGTTCTTATAAGGAAGGTGAGGAACACCGTCACCACACACACCACAGCACGTACCTTTTGTCCAAAAAAAGCATTAGAGAAGATAGTCCGAAGAAATCGTGTCCCTTTCCCCGAACCACTAACAATTCCGAACGATCCTGAGCACCCAACACCTCACAAGGCACAACGTAGATCAGCCCTCTCACACAGGACTGCTGCTGCTCTCCGGGCAGCACACCAGCGCTACTCCACGCTGATGAAGAATCGAAAACACAACGTCGATCAGCCCTCTCACACAGACTGCTGCTGCTCTCCGGGCAGCACACCAGCGCTACTCCACGCCAATGAAGAATCGAAGACACGACGTTGACTGAGGTGCGTCACTGTGCCTCCTCAGCGTAAACTGAGGCGCCTCACAGCGCCTCCACGCAGCGGCACCAACTGCAGCTACTTGCAGTGGTCGCGCGACGGCTGCTCACTGGAAACAGCACTAGCCTGGCTGACGTTGTTGAGGCTCTGCTGGCCAACCCGCCAAGGCTGACCTCCCTGCCTCCTAAGCGGCTGCTCCTCTCCAAGGGCGGGCGGACGTCGTCGAGGTCCTTCTCCTGGCCCCACATGAGACGGGTTTTCAAAACCCCCAAAACAGACCAACGTCTTCTCTCTTTGCCGCTTTAGGATGGAATCGACCCCCACAGGATCAGTCAGTAGCATGAGGTGTGCGTGGGCCCATCTGATTGGCTATTCTAAACATCGTATGATTAACAGACGCCACTCATCTCCGCGCTTGCATTCGCTTCTGATCTATTTCTGCACAGAGGGGTGTAAGCTTAGAGCTTTTTCAACAAATATCTAAATTACATTAAAACACTCTATAAATAATATGCTTTTCTAAAACTAACAATGTAAAATAAATTATTTTCACCCCAATGCACATAACATTTTTTGAATTTGAATAAAATTTTGTCTTTAAATCTAAGCACAAAATTGTCCTAATTTAACCTGTGAAGGTTTGGACTATGACTTTTAACTTTATCTGCGTTCATCTACAATCCTTCACCAAAACTACACTTTACTTATAATATCTATTTAACTCCTTTAGCAACACTAACCCACATTATAACTATACACTACACAATGAAAAAATATTAACACCTATTTCCTGACAGGTGGGGGAACCCCTTTTCCACTTCAGCATACCCTAAACCCTTCTGTGTACTCATTGTTGTCATCCCCACCGTTGCTACACACATAATGGCAAGCTCTTTCCTTTGTGGGTGTGTGGCGGTTTTAATTCATGCACTTGTTCTATTTGTTTATCAATTTGCTGTGTCAGTCTTATAAACTGTGTTTCATGTACATAAAATGTGTGCCATGCTATACATTTATCACTTACTAAGACATTAAGCAGCATACTTGAATCCAGCATATTTCTCTTAAGGGTACTTGGCACTTACTGCTGATACAAGGCATGCTGGAAGTGGAATCCGATTGCCCCTACCAAGAGTTGACCGCCAGATCCAGCACACAGAATTACAGTACGCCACATGCCTGTATGTTTTGAAATATAAATCATATCACAGTTTCAGTCACTGGGCAAAGCATCTTGAAATAAAAATGATGCTACAGAGACAGAATACATTCAGTATGTTGGCTATTTGTTGGCATCAAGATATTAACTGTTATATCTCCTCTTACCACTTTAATGTCTTTTTTTTTCAGTGTTATTGACAGTTCTTTTATACCTAAACTTAATAACATGCTTAAAGTTGTCCAATATACAAGAAGAAAAAATGATGATCTGCAACCTTGTTCAGTTATACATGGCAGGAACATCTACTTACTTGTGAGGTCTCCTGTGTTTGTGTTCCTCTTTCCACGGATTTCTTGCGACTTGTTTGAGAAGCACTATGGTTGCATCAATGCTATACAGGAAACAACAGAAACTGTACAAATCACATCATTTCTGGAATTGCAATGTCTGCTTTGACGTATATTGAGTGAGTGACTGTTGAAATCCAGTTATTAACTTGTATCACTATATATTGTATAGGCTTATTAGCCTCTTGCCTGGTCTATAGAATGTCTGATATTCAGTTTTTGATTGCATAGCGAGGGTATGCAGGAGACAACTAAGTTGGACTAACTTCCAGTATTTAGATTTGTCTAGAAGTACTAATATGCTTCCCCATGTTTGTCTGTTTGATTCTAAACACGTTAAGTATTCCTGCTGCAACAATATAGGATGAAGAAATCTGAAGGTTAACCCCATTTGGGAAAAAAAAAATGTGCAAGCAAGTTGAATCAAAAGTTCTAATACTTTTCATGGAATGTCCTTCTGGCTGTTGGGATATTTAAAGTCAACAGATTGTATGCAGTTTTGATATAATTTAGCATTTAGGACACTACAAACAAGGAATGAAGAGAGACTTATCTGTTGTCCATGTGGTAGGAAGAATGGCTGCCAGACAGAAATGACAGAGGGGATTATGGGAGAGGAAAGGAGTGGGGTGCGTGGAGGTTGGGGAGGAGCGAGACGATGGGGTTGTGGAGCTAGTTTAGTGGGGTGTTGTGATATATGTGACGGTTGTGGTTAAGATGGATTGATAATAATGCTTAGTGGGAAGGGGTGGGGGGGGGGGAATTTCGATATATATATAGCTATAAAATAGAAGGGATAGTAATGATAATAATGATGGTGACATGATAATGACATATATATATATATATATTTGGGGGGGGAGTGTTGGGATTTGCACGATGTGAGACACAAGCATTTTACAGCAGATTCCATGAAAACCTTGTTCAGAGATGTCCCGCCTGACGCGATCTTTGAGTTCTTGAAAGAGGTTAACATTTTTCATCGGATCTGAGATTTTACAGTGGAAAGATTTTTAACAAAGTTTTGGATGAGATTTTAGACGATGTCTTTTTAAAGAATTGTGTGGATGAATGACTTGTGAGTTGATTTTAACGTGGTGACAGCCCTGATATGGCCCTTTGCGGTCGGCTGGGCTATAAGCAACATTATCTTATCTTATGTTGGGGGGGGGGGTCCTATTTATTTATCAATGTTTTATTTTATTTCTTTTACTTCAATTAATGTATTTCATTTTATCTTGTTTATTTACTTACACACACACACACACACACACACACACACACACACAAAAACCCTGCTTCCTAATTCATACTTAATTTACAGCCACCCTCTCTTCACCTCCTGCTTTCCACCACATCCCATGTCCTATACCAATCAACTGCCTACCCTTTGATCTACCCCGTACTCCTCCCCCACCCCCCTCCCCCCCCCCCCACCCCCACACAATATTCCCTCTTCCCCTCCCAAAACCCCTATCAGAAGGGTAGGCCAAGTAGTTGACCCTCCCACACCTAACCCCCCCCCCCCCCCCCTCACCCTTTAACACCCTCTCTCTCTTTCCCTTCACCCCCATATCACCAGCATCCTACTACATGATTACATCTGTCCACCACTTCAACAGCAACCCACTGTATATTCCACAAAATCACTCACCCACTCACACCACATTAACTTGCAGTGCCCCCCCCCCCCCCCCCCCTCCCAACCATTTCCTTTCTTTTGTCCACATTATGTTCCCCCACCCCACCCCTCTGTGTACAAATATACTAAGGGGCTTGTGTCTCCCCTTTCCCCTCTACATACAGGTATGCTTAGATGTATGTACATGTGTTTGTCTTGTGTTTGTGTGTGTGTGTGTGTTTTTTTTTTTGTTTTTTTTTTTTTAAATACACAGATTCCTATATATGACCTACCACAACTCATAAGATGTCCTGTGTATGCCAATCCCATTTTTTTTTTTTTTTTTTTTTTTTTTTTGCATATATGCATGTGTGTGTGTGTGTGTGTGTGTGTGGATGTGCCTGTGTACGTATGTACCTCTGTGTGTGTGTGTGTGTGTGTGTGTGTGTACATGTGTGTGTGTGTGCATGTGTCATGCATGCGTGTGTGTGTGAGACGGTGATGATTTCATCTATGACAACCATCACCATCAATCAGTCATTGATCATTGCCCACCCCCCCCCCCCCCCCCCCCCCCACCACACACCAGTTTTTTGTTGTTTTTTTTTAAACTCAACCAGCATTATCATGCCAATGCTATCATGCTATTTCATTTATGGCAATGATCATCATCCTATATCACTGTTTGTCCCACTTACGACAATGACCAATTATCCATGAATCATCAATTTTATTCCTTTTTTCCCCCCCCCACCCCCAACCGGCATTACTGCATCAATGCCACCACATTATTTCACTTATGACAACGGTCACCACCCTATAGTACTGTAGATCTTATCTCAGTGATCAACATCCATCAGTCATTGATCATTTCATTTATTCCCCACTGGCAGCCAATACATTATCCTACTCCTTTTACAAAAATTACCATCATCCTACACCACTGTGGATCATACCTACACCTTGACCATGATCATCATCAACCCATCTCTGAACACCTCCCCCATTCCCCCACCGGCATTTTACAACATGCCACAACATTATCCCACTTATACAACATTATCATTATCCGACAATACTGTTTATCTCAAATGATCCATGATCATCACCCATCAGTCATCTACCCCTACCCTCCTCCACCCTCTTTCTCAACCTGCAATATTATACTAATGCCACATTATTCCACTTACCACAATGACTATCATCCTACAGTACTATTGATCTCACCCATGCCAGTGAGCATCACCCACGGATCATTGGTATTTTCCTTTATCCCCCCAACTTGCACCATGCACCATCACCACTACATTTTTCCACTTATGTAACAATAATCATCATACTATGGTACCACTGATCTAAAATGATTACCATTTATCAGTCACTGAAAATACTCCCATCCAGTGAACGCCTTCATACAGCACTATATATGGAAATGAAGAAGCTGACCAATTGACAAAGGAAGGAAGGACAGCAGCCCAACTGTAAAAGGTAGCCTCCTTGGAATAAATCAGAAGTATTTCCAAGGAGACAAATAGGAAGATGACTTGAGCAGCACCCAGACTTCAACAAGAGGGATGCATACTACCGGATGCCCAGATCAGACCAAGTGAACATTGTGAGACTCAGGATAGGACTCTCCAGACTTTAACATCACAAGTCCACTATATTCCACACGGGACACCTGTGAGTCTTCAAATTATCAATGCAGTACAGCCCCAGAGACAGCGGAACATTCCCAGCTAAACCCAAACTAGAAACCTAACCTGCCAACCCACCAATGAGTGCAAAACCTTACTGACCACTGGAGGGTCTTCACCATACAGCAGCCTCCGTCAGTACCTCCAGGATTCCTAAGTAAACGAAGAAGAAGACCATCATTTGTGAGACTGAGAACAGGACACTCCAGACTGTGATATCACATCTCCACAATATTTCACACTGGCGAGTCTTCAATTTATCCATGCAGCCCCAGTGACAGCGGAACATTCCCAACAACACTAAAAGTAGAAACCTAGCCTGGCAACACACCGATGAGTGCAAAACTTTACCGACCACTGAAGGGCCTTCACCATACAGCAGCCTTTGCCAGTACCTCCAGGATTCCTGCCTAAGTGAACGGAGAAGAAGACCTTCCTATAGTACTGTTGTTCTCATTTGATCATCACCCATCCGTGACTGATTAATGATATATTTTTTTTTAATGAGTGTATACATGTGTGTGTGTGTGTGTGAATATGTGTGTGACAGCTTCCCACAGTTAGTCTCATTATGATCATAATTCACCCAGAATACTGTAACATGTGGGTCCCCCCCTTGTGTGTGTAACACATGATACCCTGTTTTTTCATTGATCATTGCTATCTTTTTTCAACCAACATCAGCATATTAATGCCAACACATTATTTCACCTGTTACAATGAACATCATCCTACAGCATTGTTTACTTTTTCAACAACACTATTTGTATGATCTGGTTCTCTGGGGAGAGAAGAACATGAATATGGGGTGGCCTTCATTGTACGGAAAGAAATTGCAGGCAGTGTCATTAGCTGCACACCCATTTCAAGCAGACTCATTTCCATACGTATCTCTGCAAAAAACCCCCTAACCTGATGATCATCCAGGCCTTTGTTCCAATGTCAGACCATGACGACGAGGAAATCAAGGAGTTCTACGAGCAGATTGACTCCATCATAGCAACAGTGTCAAAGAAAGACATGCTCATAATCCAGGGAGACTGGAATGCCAAGGTTGGCCCAGATGCTTACTGGAATTGGGCAGGAGCAGCAGGAAAATTTGGCATTGGGGAAACCAACGACAGAGGCCTTAGACTGCTGGAGTTTGCCAAAAGTCATCAACTTACCTTAGCCACCACTCTCCACCCACACAAGCTGTCCAGAATCACAACCTGCACTCACCAAATGGGCAAGTTCACAACCAAGTAGACTTCATTCTGGCCCCACAACGCTACAAGTCCAGCATCAACAAAGCAAAAACAAGAACATTCCCAGGCGCTGACATTGGCAACGATCACGATCGTGTCCTGGCAACCATCAAGCTCAAGCTAAAATGTAAGAGTTGTCCAAAGAGTTGTCCCGCATTTGCTTTGACCAAGAGAAGTTGAAGGACCCTGAAATTGCAGAGGTCTTCCAGGCTCAAGTAGGCGGGAAGTTTGCTGCCCTCAACTTAGTGGACAGCGATGTAGACACCCTTGCTAATAACATCAAACTACAACAGCTGAAGAAGTGTGGGAAAGAAGCAGAAGAAGAACCAGCCTTGGGTTTACAAACGAGGTCTTAGAGCTATGCGGCAAAAGGCGGGAACTAAGAGGAAAGAAACACTCCAGCAACGAAGCCAGGATGCAGTACCAACAGGTGAACAGAGAAGTCGAGAAGAAGATGAAGACAGCCGAGAAAAAGTGGATAGAGGAGCAGTGCGAAGCAATCGAGAAAGGCATGGAAGCAGGGAACAGCAAAGAAGCCTACAACACACTCAAGACCCACAGTAAGACTAACCAGACAAGATCAGCGGTCATCGAAGGTAAGGATGGCAAGCTTCTGACAGAGAATGAAGAAGTCCAGAAGAGGTGGACAGAATACTGTGAGGGCCTCTACAATTACCAGCTCAACCCGGACACATCCATTTTGTAGGACAACCAACGACCCGCAGACAGTGAGAACGGTCTCCAAGTTCTGAAGGAGGAGGTTGAGGCCGTGATACAAGAGTCTGAAGCCAGGGAAGCACCAGGAGTGGACAATGTCCCAGCTGAGCTTGTGACAGAGGCACTAACAATGCTTTTTCAGAAGATCTGGACAGAAAAGTAGTGGCCAACAGAGTGGACCCAGTCATTGGTGATTCCCTTACCCAAGAAAGGCAACCTCAAACAATGCCAAAATTACAGGACTCTAAGTCTGATCAGGCACCCCAGCAACGTCATGCTTTGCATCATCCACAACCGACTGAAATCCAAGGCTGAGGAACTGCTATCAGAAGAACAAGCAGGTTTTTAGAAGAGGGCGGAGCACAGTGGAACAAATTTCCAACTGCCGAGCCCTGATTGAAAAGTATCTACAACACAAAAGGACCTCTTGCACAACTTCATTGACTTTAAGAAGGCATTCGACCGGGTGTGGCACAAGGGCCTATGGCAGGTTCTCAGAGACTTCAACATTGATGAGAGGCTCGTCCAAGTCATCCAGGCCCTCTACGAACACTCCAGCAGCACAGTACTCAGGGTTCATACAGACTTTGAAGAAAAAAATTTAGGGCCTTTTTTTAGGGCCTGAAATTTCAAAAAATAGGGCCATCAGGGCACACGTAAATGCTGAAAAGTGCTCACCATTGCCTCCCACAGATGGACCTCCATTCAGCAAGCACTTAATCACTTTCTGCTATGAATCTTGTCAATTCCATGTCCGTATGAAAACAAAGAAATCTTTTACAATGGCTAGAGTAAACACAGTGTTCTTGCAGCACACACAAGGTGGAAATCTTAGGAATACAAGTCACAAGATGAAGAAAAAAGTAGGCCTATGCTTTCTTTCCACCTGACTAACAGCTGCCTTGTCCTTGATCCACTAGCACACACTGCCTCCGGTTGAAAGAGAGAACAGTCAGTGATTCAACATACACTTAACTATACACGGGGTATACACTCAGAATACACTCAAAGTAACTAGAAGCACTAGAACTCGTTGAAGGACCAGCGACCACATGGTTTTCAGAGCAAAAACTTGTTGATTTACTAGTACTACTTGACTCGAGGCTTGCCCACTGTCACGATCTTTTCCAAAAAAAATTATTTAAGGACACTGCCGCTGTAGCACTCGCCTTCTCCAAGTCTGAATGTTTCTTCCCCTTTTTGGTGAATTTGAAGGACTGTTTCACCCATTTTCCCAAGCTGAAACCCCTTCTTACAAAACCCTACAACAAAACCGATATTTGTCGAAGTTATCTCGGCGAAGCCAGAGTTTATATTCAGATTTATCAAGCCACAGATCTTGGAGTACGCACTTCCCCATGTCTCTGAGTGAAACTGACGAAATCTGTTCAAGAAACTCTCAATAAAATGTCAAATTTTGTTGAAGAATGAATCGTGGTCTTGCTTTGTTTCAACACAGGGAAAGTCCAAGATGGCTTACAGCACAGTTACTTTGTTGTGGAGTTACTTCCCTTGAACTACTTTACACCATGATCGATCGGTACTGATTCGGCATTTACCTATTATGAAAAATCGTTTTTTTTTTTTCTTTTCTAATCATTCTTCTTTGATTTTTGTTGTTGTTTCACAAGTTTTTTTTTTGAAGATTTTTTTTTAGGGCTGTTCTGGTTTTAGGGCCTTTTAGGGCCTCCAGCCTCTTCATTTTGATTTTTAAGGCCTTTTAGGGGCCCCTATTTTTTGTCTAAAAAGGTTAGGGCCTTTTAGGGCCCTGTATGAACCCTGAGAAGAAGTGACCAGCTTCAGGTACTTGGGAGTAACCCTGTCCAAAGATGGCACCTTATATATGTATAAATCCCCCCCCCCCCCCCCCCCCCCCCCCTTTAGCATTATTATCAATCCATCTTAACCACCAACCGTCACATATATCACACCACCCCACTAAACTAACTACACAAACCCCATCGCCTCACTCCTCCCCTCCCCCACCACGCACCCCCCCCCCCCCCCCCCCCCCCTTTTTCCTCTCCCATAATCCCCTCTGTCGTTTCTGTCTGGTGGCCATTCTTCCTACCACATGGACAACAGATAAGTCTCTTTTCTTTCATTCTTTGTACTGTCCTAAATGTTAAATGTGATTTTTTTTTTTTTTTTTTTGGCTTGAAGAAGACCCAAGAAGTCGAAATGCATCGTGTCTTGTGCTGTGCTTTGTTTGTCAATGTCCTTGGCGGTAACTAACCCCCTCTCTTCTAAATTTTGCTTTGTTCTCCGCCAACAACAGTCACTCCATTTTGAAACATACCTCAATAAGTTCAAAATTCAACTTACCTATCATCATTTTGTGGGAGTTGGTCACATATGCCCATGTTTGAATGTGCTCAAGTCTGGTTTATGATATGTTTGGTTTGTACAAAAACTTGGTGTCATTTGTGACATTCTGAAAAAAGAGTATGAAAATAATAAACAGCACTGTGTGTCCATATATTGGGAAACGTATGGTGTGAACAGTACTGCCAACATTGTATTTAAAGAAAAAAGTGTGTAATATAACCATAAGCTCATACAGAAAACTACTGGTTACCATTAAAAAAAAATCACTAACCCCCACTGCCACAACCGTCCTCACCCAAAAACCTTTTGAACTCCATACATGCATTTGAAATCTGTTTCTTAAAACGTGCTAAAGACATGCATACATATGAAGAAACTGTTCGCCTACTCTTCAACAAACCAACTTCAATATCCCTGACATGAAATGTGCTTTTGTCAAGGTGGAGGAAGCAAGATACCCATTTCTCTTACAAAACCTGTGCACCAAATCAAGGTCTTAAAATGGGGCTGGAGATTGTGGATGGTTGGGGGGCTATTGTTTTGAAAAGAAAAGATTTCTGTTGGTGTGCTTGTTTCCGTCAAATATCATCTTCAGTGGAGCACTCTGGAACAGGTGGCGTGGTTCCACAGATGTTTCTGGACGCAGCGGCCAGGTGTATAGGTTCCGATTTTCCACAAGTTTGTGTCATGAAGTTGACATAAATAGACTCCCCATCAACCATCGTCGCCTTGTTGACAGAAAGAAAAAAAACAAAAGTAATTACATCCACTTCTTTTCCTGACAGTTACAAGGAAAGGATAGTGAACAGTGGTGACATCCATTGCTTGACCCACAGAACAAAGTTTGTTTTAACAAGAGGATAAGAATATCAAATCCAAGACATGAGCTACTAAAAAAAAAAAAAAAAAAAAAATACTGTTCACCACTGAAATAACTGTGCAGCAGTGCAATATCTTTTATGGGGCTGCCTCAAGACTTGACATTTACTACTTGTGGATTCGTGGTGCCAGGACTTTGCAGTATAAGCCTTGGTGTGACTTAAGTTCTTGAATAGATCAAGAGTATGACCCACCTGGCACACATAGAGTTTCCCGTCATCCCATCGTATTTCGTAAAACTCTTCAACGCTGATGCATGGGTGAAACTGGGAAAAAAAAGGAAAAACTGAAAGGTCGGGGTCCAGGGGCCGCCTAGGCTCCTGGAGGGGTCCGAAATTGAATTTTTGAAAAATTCAGACAGTTTTCGTGGCCTCTGGTGAAAGGAGTTTTTTTTCCCAGAAAACTAACCCTCATATATATATATATATATATATATAAGAATTAATTCCTACTTACGGTGACTACATTGAAAAGTGACCTTATAGAGACCTGGGTTATATTCAACATCCTTGGGCAGGGGAGGCTGAAAGCTGATAACTGCCATCCTTTAGCATTGCTATGCTTATGCTAACAAGGACATTAATTGGTTTTTAGTAAAAACAGATATAGCTTTTTTGCCCGGTCGCCTTAAGGATTTTAAAATATTTGGTCAGACTTAGGGCGACTTAAGATTTGACAGGTGTTAAGGCGACATTGTATAAGTTACCACTTAGGAAGACATATATTGTGTTTGTGTTCACATTGTATAAGTCACCACTTTGGTAGACATATATATATATATATGTGTGTGTGTGTGTGTGTGTGTGTGTGTGTGTGTGTGAAAGAAAAGGGGGGAAAAGAGATGGGAGAGAAGAAGGGGAGTGTTTTTTAGACGATGCATAGGTTTTCATAATGGGTTAGGGTTGAGTCAGGGTTAGGGTTAAGGATTAAGATTAGGGTTGCGTCAGGGTTAGGGTTGTAAAGTTGTAAATGTGTGTGCTTTGTATAGATAGGGTGGTTGGGTGAGCGGAGCCCAGCCAAAGGAGGTTAACACTGTAAAAGGGAAATATATATTTTAACCTCTGCCAAGGAGGTTATGGTTAGGTAAGGTTAGGGGGTAAGATTAGATAAGGTTAGGTTAGGGTTAGGGTTGTAAATGTGTAAATGTGTGCTTTGTATGAGTAGGGAGGTTGGGTGAAAGATAGGGTCAGGGTTAGGGTTAGATAGGGTTAAGTGTAGGTTCAGGTTAGGGATAGGGTAAAGGTGTGAATGTGTGTGCTTTGTATTGGAAGGGATGTTGGGTGAGGGGAATGCAGCCAAAGGAGGTTAACACTGTAAAAGGGAAATATATATTTTACCTCTGCCAAGGAGGTTAGGGTTAGGATTAGGATTAGGGTCAGGATTAGGGTTGGGTAGGGTTAGGGTTGTAAAGTTGTAAATGTGTGTGCTTTATATAGGTTAGGGTTAGGTTAGGGTTAAGATAAGGGTTGGAGTTAGGGTTGGGGTAGGGTTAGGGTTGTAAAGTTGTAAATGTGTGTGCTTTGTATAGGTAGGGTGGTTGGGTGAGGGGAGCCCACCAAAGGAGGTTAACACTGTAAAAGGGAAATATGATACATTTTAACCTCTGCCAAGGGGGTTAGGGTTAGAGTAGGGTTAGGGAAGGATTAGTTTAGGGTTAGAGTTGTATATGTGTAAATGTGTGTGCTTTGTATGAGTAGGGAGGTTGGGTAAAGGTTAGGGTAGGGTTAGGGTTGGACAGGGTTAAGAGTAGGGTTAGGTTAGGGATAGGGTTGTAAAGGTGTAAATGTGTGTGCTTTGTATGAGTAGGGAGGGTTAGGGTGAGGGTTAGGGTTAGATAGGGTTAGGAGTGGGGTTAGGTTAGGGATAGGGTTGTTAAAGTGTAAATGTGTGTGCTTTGTACGAGTAGGGAGGTTGGGTGAGGGGAGCCCAGCCAAAGGAGCTTAACACTGTAAAAGTAATCAAGCAACTGGTTGAGTGACTAAGACTTTCTTTCCATAGCAGTGTGCATCAAAACTAAAAGGCACATTTAGACCTCTAGTCCATTTTGAAATGCCGTAACCCATTTGTGGATAGCATGCTTTTGGAGCGTGAAGTTGTGCATAGCTCAGCTGTATTGTTGTCAGCTTGAATAAAACAGAGAAAAAGAGGGAAACCTTAAAAACATTCCCCTTAGTTCTAATGTACAGTGAATATCAACCTTAAGGTACCAAATGTCAACCTAAGTGAGAAGTAATACAAATACATATATCAACCTTAAGGGTACCAAATGTCAACCTAAGTGGGAGGTAATACAAATACATATATTACATTTTTCTCCTTCTTTAAAATGCTACCTTGGCAGAGGTCTGAGCTCTCCGATTTTATACTTCCAATTCTTAAGAACAGAGAGTACTTTAAAACGGACTGAGGAAATGCTGTCTGTCTGTACTCTGTCTGGTATAGTCTGTCCAGAAAATTATGTTTACGTGCTCCAGACAAAACTAGTGTGTCAATCTTTCTTGAAACTTGTAATTTTATGTTTCTTATGGGTCAAGGATGATGACCTGTGTCTTATTTTGAGCTATTTAGCAATAATTCGGGCGGAAATGGCAAAAAAAAAGGCTTTCGTCCCTGCAGTGCACTTTCAAATTATATTAGTTACATGGTTACATTCAACATGCTGCTGGTAGCCTGGCGTGCAAGTTCAGTGGTAAGAACGCCCGTCCAGTGATGCAAACAACAAGGGTTTGATGCCGATGTACCGCTTTGACGCCGCTTTTTTTAATGTTTATTTTTGTAGTGGGAAGTCGACATATGTACAACTGGGAATAAGTTTTTTTTGCCTTGCATCTTGTTCTAGTTTAAGGTGTGTATACTTTATAACTTATTCAACAGGTTGTATATGTTTCAGTGCAATGTTTTCATGGTTTTTTTTTTTTTTTTTTTCTGTGATGTCACACAACCAAGCTTGAAGTGTGAAGTTTGACACGACTGGCATGCAAACAGACTGAGACTGATACACACACATACACTTCTTGAAAGCCATACTCACATATAGAACACAGACAGACAGAACGACAGACACACACACATACATGCCCACATGTTCAGGCATAGGAGAGAGAGAGAGAGAGAGGGGGGGGGGTGGGGTGGATGGGTGGGGGTTGAGTGGAGTTCAAGCGTGCTACAGGAATTTGATGGAGGCAGACAGACTTCTTCTTCTTACACTGGCTATCAACTCCTGCGGTCATCCCTAATCTAAGCATGCAACTGTAAGTCAATACACAAACACACCTACCTAGCCTTGGGGGTGTTTTTTTTTGTATGTATGGCTGTTTTGTTTTTGTTTTTATCTCACCTTAAAGGTAGCCATACTCCATCTTCAGGGAACTGGGAAGAAATTTGGAAAAAAAAAGACAGGATGTAGAGCACAAGAGGCAGAAATAAGAAATCTTGAAGAGAAAAAGAGAGCATGACAGGAAAGAGGAACCCCTAACTACCCAACGACAGTGAACGTGATAGTTCCTGTGGTTCCAGAAACAGGAGGGGCCCTTAATTTCACATTCCGCAGTGCCCCACTGCAGGAGAGGCAGAAAGACAAATTGTAGACAAGCATTCTGAAACAAACCATATCAAACGCTGCCTTTTCATTTTGAAAGTGATTAATAAAGTGATTAATACCGTAGTGGCGATCACAAGAAGCAACTTCCAGCAAAAACAAATGAACCAACAAAACCAACTGTGTTGCTAAGCAGTCGCAAAGCCCTATTTCTATTATGCACATCAATATCCTTGACCATAAGCATAACTTCATAAGTCAAAGTGTCCACACACCAAATTGGAGCTGAGTCCAACAGTTCCCACTATTGTGGAAAAAAACAACAACAACAACAAAATGGTATTTAGGCCCTCTAAATACCCCCAATCCCACCCCACCCACTCCAAACTATCTTCCTGACCTTGACCTTGTCAATAGGGTATTTTGAAAAAGAACAACTAGACATTCTATGTGCAAGAGTTGGGCGCCGGTGGATGATTCCTCCATTGATGAAGGAGATCCATGCAAGTCAAACATTTCACCGGCCAGTCAAAGCTGACCAAAAGTGAACAAAACATTCAAACACAGCCAATTAATGAGGAAGAAGACACAACAATCAAACCTATGTCACAAAAGAGGCAGACATACTTGGAGCAAGGTGCATCCCAAAGAAAAAAAATTGCATGAAATTGAAAAAAGAAAATCTTCTCAAGCCCCCCAAACACATCAACACCCCACCCCCTCTGGAACTGAAAATTCCATGGATGCATCCAGCCTGTTAAAGATACCATAAAATGGCCATACATATAGACAAACAACACTACCAAGTAAATAATATGAATCATTCATGTGGTTTATAGCACCATCGACCACTATTGACAACACTACCAAGTAAACAATCACTCAATCATGTGGTTTATAGCACCACCGACCACTATGGGCCACATCAGAGTTGACACCTTGTCAGCTAAGTAAACAAGTGTACATCATGGCTGCCATGCGAGTTGGGTCGCATGATTTTAATTAAGGGGAGAGTATGTAGAGCCTAAAGTTAACGTGAGAGCGTTGGTCTTGAACCTGTATTCAAGACGTGTTTAGCGGCGGAAGGCCAGGTATAGAGTAGCGAGTTCCTCTCTGGAGTGGTAAGCTCGGGCTCTCCGATTGACTTGTGGGTGCAGAGGCCGAGAGCGAGTTGAGAAGTGCAGTCGGTGCACTGAGCGCTCCTGATCGCACCCGGGTGGGGTTTGACAGTACTCAGGTTTGCTGGGTTGGCACCAGGTAAGTGTTCAGTTGTAAGGGGTTGACAGGGACTATAGGTGTAAAGGGTCGCTTTTAAATATAACACCTGAGAGGTATTTACACGGAATTTCCCTGTTTCACAGTTCTCCCTTTATTCAGCTACCCGCTTACTGAGGGCATCCCGGACTGCCTTGGCTGGGGCCTAGCGATGGGCACTGGAGTGGGTGTTCGGAAGTAAGCAGTCTAGTGTGAAAGGTCGTCGCAACTAGGCCCTTGGGTCGAGGAGTTGGCGGAGGGGGACCACGAGTCTCTGTGGGATGGAAGCCGCCTCACTACCCCAGGCATGGGTAGGACGATGAATTGAGGGCCAGGTGTAAAGAAAGCCCGATAACGCAGGAATGATACTGATCCTTGCGTGGTTGTGTGCCATGGACTGGTACTTAAAGAGTGCTAGGGTGTGCCCGTGACTGGTCTCTGTTAGTTCACTTGTTTTTATGTGTCTTTCATGTAAATGGAAATGTTGGCTCTATGCTGAGTGGATGATACAAATTTAAATTAGCAGCCGAAGAGTTATTTCCGGCATTCTTAATTTCTGTGAGTAAATTTAATAAATTGTAACTCCCTATGGGAGGGGAACTGGGAAATTGAAATTTTTTGTTGTGCACCTTTGGTTGAGTGGAGAGATAGTGTGTGTGCACAGAGTAAGCCTTGTTGTGTGTGTATGGGAGTTTGACCACATGTGACAGTGTTTATTCTTCTTCTTCTGTGTACACAGGCTGTCAACTCCTGCGGTCACCCCCATCTAAGCATACAGTCAATACACAACCTACCTACCTAGCCTGGGGGTGGAATTTTGTGTGTATGGCTGTTTTGTATCCCACCTTAAAGGTAGCCATACTCCATCTTCAGAAAATTGGGAAGAAAGCTTGGAAAAAAAAAAAGACAGGATGCTGAGCACAAGAGGCAGAAATAAGAAATCTAATTTATCTTAAAGAAAAAAGAGCATGACAGGAAAGAGGAACCCCTAACTACTTAACGACGGTGACCTTGATAGCTCCTGTGGTTTGAGAAATCTCGCTTTGGAATTCCGCTGATACCCCCCTGAAGTTCGGTGTTTTTTGAAAATGCAACTGTTTCGGCTCTAGCATTTGCACTACGAGAGCAGTAATATTTCTTGTGCTTGCAAATTACTTTTCTGCTAAAGAAGCCGTTACACCCCCACTACACATCACTACACCTGTGCTACCCTGCTTCCTTTCCCTCAGCAGCTGTTTTTCCTTCATCCCGATGCTGGATATTTTTTTTGAGGATTCCTTCTCTTTCTTAAAGATTCAAACACTCTCAACTGTTCCTGAGGGGGCAGAAGTAAAGCTGCTTTCACACTCTCTTCTTCCTTATGCTTCCTCTTCATGTGTCTTGAAAGTTTTTGCTTGAAATGTCCCACAAAAGACACATGGACGTGGAGGCTTCTTGTAAGTTTTGCATGAAGTGCTTGAAGTGGAAGTTGACTGTGAGAAAGAATGCCGACTTTCTGAAGGCTGGTGTGAACTACCTCCCAGTAACAGTAGCCTTCGAGGAAGAAGCTGACCTTGCAACACACTGGGGTGAAGTACCTGCACTAACACTAGTCTCAGAGGAAGAAGCTGACCTTGCAACACACTGGTGTGAAGTGCCTGCAGTAACATTAGCCTCTGAAGAGGAAGCTGGCTTGGCAGAAAAAGCAGTCTCCGCGGAAGAAGCCAAACTTTGCACCAAGCTGGTGTGAAGTGTCTGCAGAAACAGTAGTCTCCGTGGAAGAAGCCAACTTTGCACCAAGCTGGTGTGAAGTGTATGCAGTAACAGTAGCCTCCGAGGATGAACAGCTGACCTTGCAGTAGATCGGCGTGAAGTGCCTGCAGTAACAGTAGCCTCCAAGGAACAAGCTGACCTTGCAGTAGATCGGCGTGAAGTGCCTGCAGTAATAGTAGCCTCCGAGGAACAAGATGACCTTGCAGTAGATCGGCGTGAAGTGCCTGCAGTAACAGTAGCCTCCGAGGAACAAGATGACCTTGCAGTAGATCGGCGTGAAGTGCCTGCACTAACAGTATCCTCCGAGGAACAAGCTGACCTTGCTGTAGATCGGCGTGAAGTGCCCGCAGTAACAGTAGCCTCCGAGGAACAAGCTGACCTTGCTGTAGATCAGCGTGAAGTGTGTGCAGTAACAGTAGCCCCGAAGAACAAGACTGCGACCTTGCTGTAGATCGGCGTGAAGTGCCCTGCAGTAACAGTAGCCTCCGAAGAAGACGAAAACCTGGCAGTTAGACTGGTAGTACATAGCGTCTGATGTGTCAGTAAAACCTCCAAGGGAGCACTTGTAGGGTTCCTGCAAAACATAACCACCACCCAATTGAACTGAACCAAATACCTTTGAAATGGAAGAAAAATATATTAATGTTTAAAATAGAAGATTCAGTGACATTTACCCTTTACTCAAAATGGTTCTCTCTCTCTCTCTCTCCTCTCTCTCTCTCTCTCTCTCTAATGTTCTTTGGATGAGATGCCACGGCCACAAGACATCAAACGCATCTGGTAACCCCCGTTCTACTGTTCAATAGGAGAAAGCCATTGTGAGCCAATGGAATGGAATCCCAATACATATTACATGCATCCTGTGCTCCAATGACAGTTTACGTGAAGACTCTGGGCACAGGGCAGAATACAAATTTCTAATAAAGAAAAACAAGAATGGACAGAAAAAAATTAAGAAAAAAAGCAGAATAGACTCACCAACTACCAAATCCTGTACACAAATATATTCAACATGAAAATGCATTTTGAACCATTTTGCTAATACGTGGGTGAAAAAAATGAAGATTACCTGAGTTGTTTTTCTTCTTTAGCCCTGGATAGACATCAGACACATCAGAGTCAGAATCTCCTGTGGAATCGGGAATGTGCTCAGGACTGGTCAGAATCGGCGTCCCCCTGAAATAATGACAAAATATTCTCAAGCACTCCAATAGTTTATGCATTTACTTGAGTCCATTACCATAGGCTATCTTTTATTAGTTCAACTGGGTGTCATCCTGGGGTATTTAAAAATATACTAAATGAAACTCTACAGCATCATCTTCTGTGCAAAAAATTATCCAAATTCAACATCTCATTTTCTTTAAGTATGTATGTAAGTGACCTCTCTCTCCCTCTCTCTCTCTGTCTTCTGTCTCCTCTCAATCACAGGTACTGTTGTAGTTATTGAACGCAAACACTTGCTCTCATAATTTTTTTTTCCTTATCTGTACTCATCCACGTCATCACACGTTTAAAAAAAAAAATCCAGTGGTATCTTTCACCTGAAACCCTCTTGAGCGCTAGGGTCTCACTTTGTGGGGTACATGAGAGAATTAGAACAATGTAACTTCAGAGGTATATATATATATATATATATATATATATTTTTTTTTTTTTTTTAAGAAAACAATGAAAAAATTCAGGGGCCACATTTTTCATGTCGAACACACTTGGCCATGCAGACCCAACTTGTGTCAGGGATGAAAACAAAGCTAAGCAAAAAACACTGGGAAAGTTGTTGAGGGGAGGGGGGGGGGGGGGGGTTGTACAACGTGCACCACTCTCAGAAAAGTTGTTGAACAGAGGGGAGTGGGGGGGGATGGAACGGTGTACACTCTCTCAAAAAGTTGTTGAGCGTGGGAGGAGTGGGCGCGGGAGTGGGGGGGGGATCGAATGTTGTGCACTCTGTCAATAGTTGTTCAGTAGGAACTGTTAAAACCTGAGGGCTTAAGCCATGGGTCGCCCGGTATGGTGATGCTCGACTTTATGAATAAAAAATCTGTAACCCCCCCCCCCCCCCCCCCCCCCCCCCCCCCACAACTTTTGCCAGGTCCAGCCCTGGGAGGGGCACAGCACTGCAGCAATGTGCTCTCCGAGTGCAGGCAGTACAAATTTCACAACATTATTTTATGCATTGGTATACCAAGCACAAGTACTGGTTTACACAAAGCTTTAGCACCACTTACCTGCCCTATCTTCCGACACGCCTCTATTAACTTTGTTCAGGGAGCTGGTGTCCATTTTTTCCAAGTCACTGTCACTACTATCCTCGGTTTCACGGATGATACCCCTGCAATTATAATCAATTGCATACAATCAGTGATATGAAAGACTCTTTAGTTCTGTAAGTGTTCTACTTAGGATGACCAAACTGAAAAACACAACCATGATATCTCCCCCCCCCCCCCCCCCCCCCCCCCCCCCCCCGCCCCCACACTACTTGGTACACTGTGTTCACACTGTTTGAGGGGTCTGTTTTGTCTTTCACATGGGTCAGTTGTTGCCGTAGGGGAATTAGTGGATTTGTGGAAAACTTTGCAGCCATGTTGTTAGACAGCTCTGGCTAGATGAAAACAGTGCTGATGAAGGCTGGGTGATCCAGCTGAAATATCCCTACAAGAAGTCCCCCCGATCCTGAGTAAGTACGCCTTTTATAATGTCGAATCCAGGATCCAGAAACCTACATTCTTATTAACTATCATCCATACAAATCATGTGTTTACCGCATATGGGAATTGAGCTTCAAAGGTTTGTGCACAAGAAGCGCTCTATTCAGGACTAACAGTGAATCTAACACACTTCACAGCCTAGTGGTAGATCAAACGCCAGCAAGCACAGAAAAATGAAAATAGCTATAGTAATATTAATACATAAATATTTCAAACTATTTTATTGTCATTAAAAAAATATTATTATTGTATTTACATAGGACCTATCATTGGTCACAGACCAACCTCTAAAAAACAAGTGCTTTTCAATCATCACACCACTTTACAGTTTACTCAATGGCTTGCCTACCCAGGTAGAGCCGACTGATATGCTGACTGCTGGCACTTAGTTATTCCCCATGCCATTCAAATATCACTACTCATTTTTGGCTCATGTGTGTAAACAAAGTGAGTCTATGTTCTCATGCTATTTTGTTGTTGTGTGTGTGCGGGTGTGTGTGTGTGTGTGTGTGTGTGTGTGTGTGTGTGTGTGTGTGTGTGCTCTCCATTAATCCATGTATGTGTGCCTGAGTGTAGGCGTTTGTGGTCAACTTTAACGTTGGCAATTTCTCAGCAATTACAAGTGCTGGCAGCGCCCTTTGTTCCCAAGCGGAACCAGAGGCATAATTCAAGTCAAGTCACAAGTGCTGACAGGGTCAAAAGTGATAGACTTGCACTTAATCACAATGACACACCCTTCCTAGCAAGCCCTAGCATGAAGACATCACGGAATGGTAAAGGCTGTAATTTGTTTTAATTGGATTCTCTAACTAGGAGTAGGACAACTTGAACTGCCTCTAGTGTTCTGTACCAACTTGAGCCTTGAAGGCTTTGCCTCTCGTCATTTATCTCCTTTATCCCTGCAGTTCACACAGCATGCACGCCATGTTTCATGTAATCCAATTTTCACCGGCACAAGATGACCTACACTTTTGAAATATCAACCAGAAAGTAACAGTTTTTCAGCTTTGTAGAAGAAAAACACCAGGCAGATATCTTCAATCTACTTGATCTTTGACAAGGTAAATTGACCTCCCCTACTCTTTTCGATTTTTCAACTGCTATGAGTTTGGTTTTTTTATGTGCAGGGATCTAGGGTCCGACTCGTTTATAATTATTGTCCCCAAGATAACACGCCAAAATAAGGCAGGAATAGGATTGACTCTAAAGTAATCTATAAGATATAAGAAACTATAGTTCAAAATGCCAAATGTTTTTGAAGCATGCCAGTACACCCTTAAAATGCAGCATTTCTTCAGTCTTATAAACAAAGATTCCATAATTACAGAATGCTTAAACTACACAAATGATGTTCAAGCAAGCCAAAAATCCAAAAGATACTTACTCGTTCTTAAGGTAGCCAAACAAATCTGAAAATGTGGCCATGAGCAAAGAAGGCAAGCCAATGACCAACTTGGACAATTCAACCTGACCCACAGGAAGTAAACACGCAGCTTGTCTGAAAAAAAAAAAAGTGATACCAGTATATTTTGCCTTTTTTATGTAAGATAAGATACGTCTTTATTACCAAGTGTACATGAGTCACAAAGAATATTGGGAGGATAGAGCACAAGCTAACAAACATTTCGAGCTCAAGCTCAGTCATTTCACATAATCATAAACTAAGCAAAGGTTGAATATTGGAAGAGTACACATAAGCTTGTCTAACTACCCCCCACCCCCCAACTCGCCCAATCATGCGCGAACACAACACACACACACACACACACACACACACATTCTGTGAACTGGGAATAGAATTACTGATAGACGGTGCACATAGCTGTCTAAAAAAAAGCACTCACACACATATCGAAACATACATGGCTAGTGTAATTGATGGCGAGTCTGTCACACAGAATGACAAGATTCTGCATTTTGATTCAAGGCT
>JADBJO010000369.1:750372-755087 GCA_016801955.1 Conus betulinus | reverse complement strand
GTGAGGTACAGTAAGTGATGACTGTGATGTGAGGTACACTAAGCCTGACTGTGATGTGAGGTACACTAAGCCTGACTGTGATGTGAGGTACCGTAAGCCTGACTGTGATGTGAGGTACCGTAAGCCTGACTGTGATGTGAGGTACACTAACTGGCTGTGTGACTGTGATGTGAGGTACACTAAGCATGACTGTGATGTGAGGTACAGTAAGACTGACTGTGATGACTGTGATGTGAGGTACAGTAAACCTGACTATGATGTGAGGTACCGTAAGCCTGACTGTGATGTGAGGTACACTAAGCCTGACTGTGATGTGAGGTACACTAAGCCTGACTGTGGTGACTGTGATGTGAGGTACCGTAAGCCTGACTGTGATGACTGTTATGTGAGGTACCGTAAACCTGACTGTGATGTGAGGTACAGTAACACTGAGTGTGATGACTGTGATGTGAGGTACACTAAGCCTGACTGTGATGTGAGGTACCGTAAGCCTGACTGATGATGCGAGGTACAGTAAGCCTGACTGTGATGACTATGATGTGAGGTACCGTAAGCCTGAGTGTGATGTGAGGTACAGTAAGCCTGACTATGATGACTGTGATGTGAGGTACACTAAGCCTGACTGTGATGACTGTGGTGTGTGAGGTACAGTAAGCCTGACTGTGATGACTGTGTGTGAGGTACACTAAGCCTGACTGTGACTGTGTGAGGTACACTAAGCCTGACTGTGATGACTGTGATGTGAGGTACAGTAAGCCTGACTGTGATGACTGTGGTGTGAGGTACCTGACTAAGCCTGACTGTGATGTGAGGTACCGTAAACCTGACTGTGATGACTGTGATGTGAGGTACCGTAAGCCTGACTGTGTGATGTGAGGTACGTAAGCCTGACTGTGGTGATGTGATGTACCGTAAGCGTAAGCATGACTGTGATGTGAGGTGAGGTACACTAAGCCTGACTGTGATGTGAGGTACCGTAAGCCTGACTGTGATGTGAGGTACACTGTGATGACTGTGTGATGTGAGGTACCGTAAACCTGACTGTGTGACTGACTGTGATGTGAGGTACACTAAGCCTGACTGTGATGTGAGGTACAGTAAGCCTGACTGTGATGTGAGGTACAGTAAGCCTGACTGTGATGGCTGTGATGTTAGGTACAGTAAGCCTGACTGTGATGACTGTGATGTGAGGTACAGTAGGCTGACTGACTGTGATGACTGTGATGTGAGGTACAGTAAGCCTGACTATGATGTGAGGTACCGTAAAGCCTGACTGTTATGTGAGGTACACTAAGCCTGACTGTGATGTGAGAGGTACACTAAGCCTGACTGTGATGACTGTGATGTGAGGTACCGTAAGCCTGACTGTGATGATTTGTTATGTGATGTACCGTAAACCTGACTGTGATGTGAGGTACAGTAACACTGAGTGTGATGACTGTGATGTGAGGTACACTAAGCCTGACTGTGATGTGAGGTACAGTAAGCCTGACTGTGATGTGAGGTACAGTAAGCCTGACTGTGATGACTATGAGTGAGGTACCGTAAGCCTGAGTGTGATGTGAGGTACAGTAAGCCTGACTGTGATAACTGTGATGTGAGGTACACTAAGCCTGACTGTGATGACTGTGGTGTGAGGTACAGTAAGCCTGACTGTGATGACTGTGGTGTGAGGTACACTAAGCCTGACTGTGATGTGAGGTACACTAAACCTGACTGTGATGATTGTGATGTGAGGTACAGTAACCCTGACTGTGATGTGAGGTACAGTAAGCCTGATTGTGATGACTATGATGTGAGGTACCGTAAGCCTGAGTGTGATGTGAGGTACAGTAAGCCTGACTGTGATGTGTCTGTGAGGTACACTAAGCCTGACTGTGATGACTGTGGTGTGAGCTACAGTAAGCCTGACTATGATGACTGTGGTGTGAGGTACACTAAGCCTGACTGTGATGTGAGGTACACTAAGCCTGACTGTGTTGACTGTGGTGTGATGTACCGTAAGACTGACTGTGATGACTGTGATGTGAGGTACAGTAAGCCTGACTGTGATGACTGTGTGATGACTGAGGTACCGTAAGACTGACTGTGATGACTGTGATGTGAGGTACAGTAAGCCTGACTGTGATGACTGTGATGTGAGGTTACGTAAGACTGACTGTGATGTGAGGTACCGTAAGCCTGACTGTGATGTGAGGTACACTAAGCCTGACTGTGATGACTGTGATGTGAGGTACAGTAAGCCTGACTGTGATGTGAGGTACACTAAGCCTGACTGTGACTGTGTTGTGAGGTACAGTAAGCCTGACTGTGTGATGTGAGGTACACTAAGCCTGACTGTGATGACTGTGATGTGAGTTACCGTAAGCCTGACTGTGATGTGAGGTGCAGTTAGCCTGACTGTGATGACTGTGATGTGAGGTACCGTAAGCCTGACTGTGATGTGAGGTACACTAAGTCTGACTGTGATGACTGTGATGTGAGGTACAGTAAGCCTGACTGTGATGTGAGGTACAGTAAGCCTGACTGTGATGTGAGGTACAGTAAGCCTGACTGTGATGACTGTGATGTGAGTTACCGTAAGCCTTACTGTGATGTGAGGTGCAGTAAGCCTGACTGTGATGACTGTGATGTGAGTTACCGTAAGCCTGACTGTGTTGTGTGAGGTACCGTAAACCTGACTGTGATGATGTGAGGTACCGTAAGCCTGACTGTGATGTGAGGTATACTAAGCCTGACTGTGATGTGAGGTACACTAAGCCTGACTGTGATGTGAGGTACAGTAAGCCTGACTGTGATGTGAGGTACAGTAAGCCTGACTGTGATGTGAGGTACACTAAGCCTGACTGTGATGACTGTGATGTGAGGTACCGTAAGCCTGACTGTGATGACTGTGATGTGAGGTACACTAAGCCTGACTGTGATGTGATGTACACTAAGCCTGACTGTGATGTGAGGTACACTGAGCCTGACTGTGATGTGAGGAGGTACACTAAGCCTGACTGTGATGTGAGGTACACTAAGCCTGACTGTGATGTGAGGTACACTGAGACCTGACTGTGATGTGAGGTACAGTAAGCCTCACTGTGATGACTGTGATGTGAGGTACACTAAGCCTGACTGTGATGTGAGGTGAGGTACTAAGCCTGACTGTGATGTGTGATGTGAGGTACACTAAGCCTGACTGTGATGTGAGGTACACTGAGCCTGACTGTGATGTGAGGTACACTGAGCCTGACTGTGATGTGAGGTACAGTAAGCCTGACTGTGTGACTGTGTGATGTGAGGTACAGTAAGCCTGACTGTGATGTGATGTGAGGTACAGTAAGCCTGACTGTGATGTGAGTGATGTGAGTAAGTAAGCCTGACTGTGATGTGAGGTACAGTAAGCCTGACTGTGATGACTGTGATGTGAGGTACAGTAACTGACTGACTAAGCGTAAGCCTGACTGTGATGACTGTGATGTGAGGTACAGTAAGCCTGACTGTGATGACTGTGATGTGAGGTACAGTAAGCCTGACTGTGATGACTGTGACTGTGTGAGGTACACTAACCTGACTGTGATGACTGTGATATGAGGTACAGTAAGCCTGACTGTGATGACTGTGATATGCCGGTACAGTAAGCCTGACTGTGATCCAATAAACGTGCAATGAGTGTGTCAGTAACCTGTCGCCTGTGTACCTGCACGCCGTTTGATCAGTAGCAATGGCTCAAAACAGCACTCGGTGAAAAATGTCTCCTGTGTACCTGCACGCCGTTTGATCAGTAGTAATGGCTCAAAACAGCACTCGGTGAAAATGTCTCCTGAATTTGTGGAACAAAGCAAACATTGCAGAGAAACCCTCTTACCTTCAAAGCATGGATGATCAATGACACAATGAACAATCTTCAATCCACTCTCAACCCATCTCTTACCAAAGTTGATCAAACAGTGGCTGATACAATGAACAATCTTCAAACCATTCTCAACCCCATCTTACCAAAGTTGGTCAAACAGTGGCTGATACAATGAACAATCTTCAATCCACTCTCAACCCATCTCTTACCAAAGTTGATCAAACGTGGCTGATACATGAACAATCTTCAATCCACTCTCAACCCATCTCTTACCAAAGTTGATCAAACAGTGGCTGATACAATAAACAATCTTCAATCCACTCTCAACGCATCTCTTACCAAAATTGATCAAACAGTGGCTGATACAATGAAACAATCTTCAATTCACTCTCAACACATACTTGACCCACCTATACAAAGAAAAAGATTATATGTTCTCACAAGGCAAAACTAAAAAAAACTGTATATGAAGATGATGTAGAACTCACACACACACCACGAAGCAGAGCCTTTTGAACTCGATGCAGCAATGATGATCAAATTCAAAGAAATGATACTCTGAGACTTTGTAGAAACCATATGAGGCCTACTCACTGTGTGTGTGTGTGTGTGTGTGTGTGTGTGTGTGTGTGTGTGTGTGTGTGTGTGTGTGTATTTATATCTATCTATATCTATCTATCTGTCTACTATCTCTCTCTCTCTCTCTCTCTCTCTCTCTCTCTCTCTCTCTCTCTCTCTCTCTCTCTCTGTGTTGTGTGTGTGTGTGTGTGTGTGTGTGTGTGTGTGTGTGTCTGTGTCTGTGTGTGCGTGTGTGTTGGTGTCAGCATGTATGTAAGTATGTCTCTCTCTCTCTCTCTCTCTCTCTCTCTCTCTC
>JADBJO010000369.1:727872-745372 GCA_016801955.1 Conus betulinus | reverse complement strand
ATCACAACAGCTCTCTTTTTTTTACATCCAAGTCTCCAAGGCCAAAAAAAAAAACTAACAAAAACAAAACATATATTGTAAGCACGTCTGTATATACCGAATAGATATTTAGTGCAAGTGAGACAAAGAGAACGACGGGGAACAGGGAAGGAGGGAGGGGAGTTAGTGGGAAGAGGGACAGAGGAAACACAGGGGCAGAGGTTTGATCAGAGCATGTCAGGACAGAGCGAAGTCAGATTCTGCAGAATCATCCACTACGAAAGAAAAGTAGACTCATTCAATTATGATTTGAAAATTAAACGAGACTTACCTGGAAGCTGGAGTCTAATGGAGATTGTTTTGAGGATGCTGTTGGGTACAGGTATACATGTGGAGGACCAAAACCGCGCGCGCCCAGACTTCAGCTACGTGTGATCCCCGAGAACAAACTCGGAAGGAGGGGTTCAATGGGAAGTACCTCGAGTTGCTGATGGGTGGGCACATGTACACCTCTACCCAACAGCATCCTCAAAATAATCTCCATTAAACTTCAACTTCCGGGTAAGTCTCGTTTAATTTTCAAATTATTCTCTCGTCTGCTGATTGGTCAGATGTATACATGTGGAGATTTTAGCGTCGGGGATCACACGTTATTCCTTAACACGTCAGGCTCTGAAAAGCATCAGCTCATAATGTGAGTTGCTTCCCTTTGTCTACAAATGTGTCCAGCGCAGACTGGGAAAAAAAAATTGGTCTTCATAGAACCACTAGTTCCGTCTTCATTCTGTTCAATGATCCGGTGGTAGAATCTTGAAAAAGTGTTCCTGTTTGACCATCCACATGCTTGAAGGGTGCTGTCTTTTGGCACACCTCTGGTTAATGCTGCAGAGTACTAGCAGCCTGAGTGCTGTGAGCCGAGTACCTCGATATGTTTATTCCAGCCATAAACAGCACATCTTTCATCCAACGAGAAATGGTGTCTATTTTCACTGGTGTAAAAGGCTTTATGCAACTGATAAAAAGTGCTTTCCCAGTTCGTAAGCGGGCAGTTTTTCAAAATACTGTTGGAAGTGGTGAACAAGACACAATCTCTTGTTTTCCAAATGAGGTATGACTGAAGGATTTAAGTGAGTCTCTGGTTTGTTTTGATGATAGCTGTAACTTATGTCTGAGGTAAACAGTGGGAGGTATGGTAGTATGGGAGTGTGTGTAGGTGGAGGATATTGCAGGCTGGAGCTGCAGAGATGGAAAGGTGCATACTACTTTTTGATGTTGATGCCATGAGGATGGAAGGTGCCCAGTTTGGGCATAAGATGAGATTCCTGCATAAGGCGTTCCATGTTGTTACACTTTAATTGCCAAAGTGCCAGGACTTTAACATGGTTGATGTTTTGGGCGTGGTTCAAGTGTACAGCGACTGGTTTGGGCCGATGGTGGCGGATGTCGGCCAAGTGTTCAGAGAGGCGCGTCTCAAATGTGCGATGTCTCACCTACATAGATGTTACCACACAGCTGGCAGTGGATGGCATACACAATGTTGTGGCTCTGGCAGGAGAAAGACTACGGGTGTCGATCAGAAAGCTGACCAGTCTAATGTAATAAACTTCGGAATAATGATTTCCTACATTGTTAGAATCTAATGATTCTGCTGTGATTATGACACTTATTACTGACCTGAAAGGAATTATGGAGGTCCAAGGGAATTCTTCACGCAAGATAGTCACTTGGGAAAACCACTTTCACGCATCTGTCTAGCACCGCGTTTTCGCACCAACTGGGGCGCGAGCGTGGTTTCGTCCTCCACATGTATGCGTCTAACCAATCAGCAGATGAGGAATAATTTGACCTTTTTTGTATTGTTTATTTTTTTTTTCTATTTCCTGGGATGTGGTTTCATAGCCAACCTCCAGAATGGATATGGCTTCTTTTTAGACAGAAAGTTTTTCGGGAAACGAAAACTAACGCGAATGTCGATTATCACTAAATGCAAACGTATTTATTAAACAAATGAGAGCATTGCAATTGAGTGATTAACGCATAAAGAGTACTTTGTCATATATAAGTTTGTTTTAAGTGAAAAGGTATCTGCCTGTTTTGCTATAAAATTGTACTAGACATGGTTTATGAATTGTTATTTCGACACCTCTTTTATAGAGGCTAGTTAGTGGTGTAAACAAATGATTGCTAACTAAATCTGAGACAGTGGAAGCATAGTCAATATGGTTGAATATATGAGTCAAAACTGATTATCTGGCGCGATATCTAATTTTCCGAGCTTAATGGCAAGGCTTCTGGACAGAATTTCTAAATTTTTCGGCAGGATCGACTACTATCGATTGTTACTCTTAACACTCTATGATTGGAAGCGTCTTTTTTGTCGTAGGAAATGTAAAGAATGAGCAAAAATTGAGTTGTGTTTTGACGAATTTGGCCGGCCGTAATGAAAATGAATGAAGTTGTATAAGGTACCTGTCATGACGGGAGATGCTGAGAGTGAAATGCAGGGCTTATTTTTAAAAAGCGAGATTTAGAACTTTCAACACAAATGTAAGACCATATGTAAACAGAGCTTGAATCTCTAAGTTTTAGACGCTGAGGCACGTGATTAGTGAGAGACGCTCACTGTTTTGTAGGACGCGTGTGTTCCCGATATGTATGGCAGACCAGAAGTTGCCAGACAGGAGGATGGGGCGCTTGGCTTGGGCCAAGTTGGAAGCTGATTTTCAATCTTGGGGGTCGAAAAAGGAAACCTAGTTTTCCGTACGACCAGGAAGTGGTCGATGTCGATATAGCGCAGACAGAAGTCTGCTAGGGATTCTGTTTGATCAATATTGATTTCCTATGGGTAAGTTGTCAGTTGGCGAATGCAAATGAAACAAACTGCAGCGTTACCGAAACACGACGAAAAAGCGAAAAGAGCACACAAAAGAAAGTGTGAAGTAACGCACTTTAATGCACGACACGAAACAAGACAAGAAATTTTCGGCAATAAGCCTTCCTCAGCGACAAAACAATGAAAACAGTACAGACATAAACATGCGCAATACTCCCCTTGTGAAGCCAAAGTGGTGAATGAAGTTGAAAGAGGGGCAGTGGGAGAGAGAGGGTGAGTAGTGTTCGAGGAAGATGGCATGAGGAAAGAGGGTAGAGTGAAGCGAGGAGGAGGAAAAGGGAGAGAGAGAGAGAGAGAGAGAGAGAGAGAGAGAGAGAGAGAGAGAGAGAGAGAGAGAGAGAGAGAGAGAAGAGAGAGAGAGAGAGAGAGAGAGAGAGAGAGAGAGAATGAAAGTAGAGGAAGAGTGGAGAGTGAGAGAGAGAAGAGGACAGGGAGGGGAAGGAGAGTGAGTGGGGGGGGGGGGGGTGTGATTGTGTGTAGTGGGTGTGTTGCATATGAAAGAAATGAACAAGAGAAAAAAACACAATAGATGAAATACAATATGCACCAAAAAGCATTGTAAATGACAAGGGGACGGGGGGGGGGGGGGGGGGGGGGGGGGGGGGGGGAGAGGAGAGAGAGAGAAAGGGGTCAGCCGCCTAAAGCACCCGACCCAAGTCTGACCCTAGGATAGGTTGCCCTACCCAAGCACCAAGGGGTGAGAGGGGAAAACGGGAGAGCCCCGAGAAAAAACCACCTAGCCAGACGCAGCTAGGAGCTGCAGGGCTCCCCCCCCCCCCCCCCCCCCCCCCCCCCCATGAAAAACAACAACAACAACAACAACAAAAACTCTTGCGTGCGGGCACAACCACACACACACAACCCCCCCCCCCCCCCCCCACACACACACACACACACACACAACTACACACACACAAAACCATACACACATATACATACAAGTACGCACTTGCGCGCGCACGAACACACAGGCACACACACATACACACGCCAATACGCACGCACACAACCACACAACCACACACATACCTATATAAAAAAAAAAAAAAAACGGGGGGGGGGGGTGCAATGGAGAGTAAATGAGTAAATGTACAAACAGGGCATACATTAAAACATTTGGGTGAAGAATAGGGAGGTAGGTGGTGCTATGGTGGCGCAACAGAAAAAGGCAAAAATAAGAGCATTAACGCAAAAGATAGATATGAGGTCATGATGAGGGGGGGGGGGGGAGGGAGGATGGGCGGGAGGGGAAGGGGGGGGGGGGGTGGGGAGGAGAAAGAATACAACGGGAGAAGGAGGAAGAGAAGTTGGCGAATGATAAAGACATAAAGAGAAAGGAAAAGTTATTCATGAATAAGTGTAAATGATCGATGCAATTTATTTAAAGAGAGAGAGAGAGAGAGAGAGAGAGAGAGAGAGAGAGAGAGAGAGAGAGATCGTGTAATGAGAAGGATGTTGTGAACACACGCAATTGGTTTAGAGAATTATAATAATACAAATCATTTTTTTGAGATTAATGTTTTTGTAAAAAAAAAAAATTCACTTTGTATCTCCAAATGTAGGTAGGGGGTGTGTTCGAAACAGAGTACTACAAATTCGTGAATATGATGTATTATTATATCTTGTTGTATAATGTTTTATAAAAATAATTCAAACTTATACGTTCCAAAGCTAACGTTAGGACTTGGGCTTTCTTTCCAGAAAAACTCAGCGGCCAACCATTGGATCCTGCTAACAGCCTCTAACGAGAAATGTAATATCTGTATGTTGATTTTTGAAAAGAAAGAGGAAGGGGGTTTGAGTAATAACTGAACGTGAAATTGATATGGAAAAAAAAATTATTATTATGTGTGTGATGAATGTATTGCGAAATTTTTTTATTGTGTTTGGTAAAGGGAGCACAGAAAGGTGAATTCTTGTTTCCTCAGTCTCCTCTCTGGATGAATGGAGTAGACGCGTGCGTATGAAGTAACCATGCTGTGTTTATGATTGAGTGTATGCTAAAACAATCTTCCACACAACTGTTGACGCAAGGAGACGCAGGGAAAGACAGAAAAAAATGGACTGACAACATTCAGATGATTTTGCTAAAACAACCATGCAAACATCTGTTGACAGGGGGTGACGGAAGGAAAGACAGAGAAAAATGGATTGACAACATCGCAGAATGGAGAGGGAAAATATCTTTAGATACGAAAGCTTTGGCACGCAACCAACAAACTCGCGAAACCTGGTTTATTGTTCTTCGTACAGCGCCCCAAGGACTCCTCAGGAAAAGGGACATGGTGCACATGCAGATAGTACAGTGCCCCAAGGACTCCTCAGGGAAAGGTGACTCCTCAGGGACAGGGGGCAATGTGCACATGTAGGTAGTACAGTGCCCCAAGGACTCCTCAGGAAAAGGGGCATGGTGCACATGCAGGTAGTACAGTGCCCAAGGACTCCTCAGGGACAGGGGCATGGTGCACATGTAGGTAGTGCAGTGCCCCAAGGACTCCTCAGGGAAAGGGGCATGGTGCACATGCAGGTAGTACAGTGCCCCAAGGACTCCTCAGGGAAAGGGGGTGCATGGTGCACAGTGTAGGTACAGTGCCCCAAGGACTCCTCAGGGAAAGGGGCATGGTGCACATGCAGGTAGTACAGTGCCCCAAGGACTCCTCAGGGAAAGGGCATGGTGCACATGCAGGTAGTACAGTGCCCCAAGGACTCCTCAGGGAAAGGGGCATGGTGCACATGTAGGTAGTACAGTGCCCCAGTGCCCCAAGGACTCCTCCTCAGGGAAAGGGGCATGGTGCACATGTAGGTAGTACAGTGCCCCAAGGACTCCTCAGGGGAAGGGGCATGATGGAAATGTAGGTAGTGCAGTGCCCCAAGGACTCCTCAGAGGGAAGGGGCATGGGGCACACGTAGGTAGCAGTGCAAGGACTCCTCAGGGAAAGGGGCATGGTGCACATGTAGGTAGTACAGTGCCCCAAGGACTCCTCAGGGAAAGGGGCATGATGGAAATGTAGGTAGTACAGTGCCCCAGGGACTAGAAATTAGAAACATCTGGGGCATGGCGCGCGCGCGTGTGTGTGTGTGTGTGCGTAGGTAGTACAGTGCCCAAGGACTTCTCAAGACAGGGGCATGGTGAAACACGTAGGTAGTACAGTGCCCCAAGGACTTCCAGGGACAGGGGCATGGTGACATGTAGGTAAAGAGTGCCCCAAGGACTCCTCAGGGAAAGGGGCATGGTGCACATGTAGGTAGTACAGTGCCCCAAGGAGCATGGTGCACATGTGGAGTACAGTGCCCCAAGGACTCCTCAGGGAAAGGGGCATGGTGCACACAGGTAGTGCAGTGCCCCAAGGACTCCTCAATCTCTCTCGAAGGCAGGGCATGATCACACGTAGGTAGTACAGTGCCCCCCAAGGACTTCTCAAAGACATCACGGGTGCACATTGTAGTCTAGGGTGCTCTTGGCAGTGCCCCAAGGACACCTCAAAGACATAATTGCATGGTGTTCACCCGTAGGTAGTGAAGTGCCCCAAGGACTCCTCAGCGAAAAGGGCATAAAACAAACAGAAGTGTGGAGAGTCTGTTTGCTGAAAACTAAAAACACTATGCAAACAGTATACACATGTAGGGTCAATTTTTTTGAGCATGTGCTTGAGGACCCATTTAAGGATGCAAGGGAGATCAGAAATTAGAAAGCATCTGGGCCAGATTACGCTTGCACGAACGCAAGCATTGTGTGTGTGTGCTGCGCGCTGTGCAGAAAACCTTTACTTGGATCCCTCGTATCAAGATATATATATATACTGATATATATACAATATAATGCTGAAAAATTAAGTAGTGGGGGAAAACAAGTGCAGGTTAGCAATTCTTCCATCATTATAGTAATGACTTGGCAAAGATTTCAAATTGAAAAGAAAAAAAATTGAAGATGGAGTAAAAGGGAAAATGTATATCATAAATATGTAAACCCTTCCTAGCTGCATGAGGAAACCATCGCAATCTCTCTCGAAGGCAGATTTATATGTATCGCCTGCTTCGAGGCCTTTCGTCCGCTGGATCGGACTCATCAGGGAGACACGGCTGATTGTGTCTGTGCTCTTGGCGTCAAATAGAGACACCACAGTCCATAATACTGTGGTGTTCTGACCCTCAAGGGTTCGAAAACAGAATCCAACAGCACCCCATATATGCGTGTGTGTGTATACAGTTACATAGTTACACATGTATGTAGTTATAGTTACATGTATAGTTATGAGTCAAGTCAAGTCAAGTCAAGTCAAGTCAAGTAAACTTTATTATCTCAATTTGAGAAATTAATGGTTATATGGTTACACACCCCCCCCCCCCCCCTGCACACACACACACACACACACACACACACACACACACACACACACATATATATATATATATATATATATATATATATATATATATATAAGTGGAGAGAGAGAGAGAGAGAGAGAGAGAGAGAGAGAGATCTTTGTACATGGAGTGGAAGTGTGATGGACTTACTCGCGTCTGTTAATACTTCTCCACTTGTTGCTGCTGTGCCCGTGGATTGTTGGTCCATCTGTAGGAAACCAAGCACACAGCCTTTGATAGTGTGAAGTCATGGCAACATTTCATAACATGTTTGCACACTGTGGTGTATATACAGTGCATAGAGAAAAACTCCAAACTGAGAACTCAAAAAAACAGTCATTCAGTCAATAATTTAGATTTTAGGCACAGACTTTTTATCCAGTCCTTGCCAATGAAAAAAAGTTATGTAATTGATAAACAAAAATACAATTAACATGAGCTTAGAGTAAATGATTCACACAAATCTGTATACAATGCACGGGCTAGACAAAACGCATACATAGATTCACACTCGTAAAGATATTGATACACAGAAAAAAAATCGAACTACGACAGGATCGCATATTTTGATTCCGTTGTCGATTCTATGAACATGGACAGAATCACAATCACAGACAATGCTTACGCTGCTCAGTCTGTGACCAAGGACACAATCAATGAGTTTGTTTCAGCTGTCAATTCCATGACCAAGGACACCATCAATGAGTTTGTTTCAGCTGTCAATTCCATGACCAAGGACACAATCAATGAGTTTGTTTCAGCTGTCAATTCTATGGACAAGGACAGAATCAATGAGTTTGTTTCAGCTGTCAATTCCATGACCAAGGACACCATCAATGAGTTTGTTTCAGCTGTCAATTTCATGACCAAGGACACCATCAATGAGTTTGTTTCAGCTGTCAATTCTATGGACAAGGACAGAATCAATGAGTTTGTTTCAGCTGTCAATTCCATGACCACGAACACAATCAATGAATTTGTTTCAGCTGTCAATTCTATGGACAAGGACAGAATCAATGAGTTTGTTTCAGCTGTCAATTCCATGACCAAGGACACAATCATTGAGTTTGTTTCAGCTGTCAATTCAATGACCACGAACACAATCAATGAATTTGTTTCAGCTGTCAATTCTATGGACAAGGACAGAATCAATGAGTTTGTTTCAGCTGTCAATTCCATGACCAAGGACACCATCAATGAGTTTGTTTCAGCTGTAAATTCTATGGACAAGGACACCATCAATGAGTTTGTTTCAGCTGTCAATTCCATGACCAAGGACACCATCAATGAGTTTGTTTCAGCTGTCAATTCTATGGACAAGGACAGAATCAATTAATTTGTGTCAGCTGTCAATTCAATCAACTAGGACAAAATCACGGGGTCTGTTTCAGCTGTAAATATTGTAAGCGAGGACAAAAGGACACAGAGTTTGATTCAGCTGTCAATTTTGTGTGCTAGGGTATGATCACAGGATTTGTTTCAGCTGTCAATTCACTGAACAAAGACACAATCACAGGGATTATTTCATCGGCCAATTTCGTGATCTGGGACAGAATGACATGCTTCAGCTGTCGAGTCTGTGAACTAGGACAAAAGCAATTACTTTGTTTCAGCTGTCAATTTTGTGTACTAGGGTATAATCACAGGATTTGTTTCAGTTGTCAAGTCTGTGAGCTAGGACAGCACACTTGGCACTCTTGGCAAATGCATTAACCGTTTCGTTGCCTCGAATGCCCACATGGCCGAAAGCCCAAGCAAAAAAATGTTATGTTATGTCCATCTGATTCAGGGAGAGGTGTACGGTTCAAATAACTTCAGCAGTTGATGGTGCTTGAGGTCACAGCCGGCAATTGCCTGCAATGCAGAAAGGGAGTCTGGCAAAATGAGGAAATCTGTATGTTTGGATTTAGTAACCATTTCAACAGCCAGGACCAAAGCAGTCAGCTCAGCAGTGTAGATGGAGCTCTCAGTAGGAATGTGTTTAGAACATCTCCGAGGAGGAACTGTTGCGCAATACACAGCAGAGGCAAACCCCTCTTAAGATTTGGAACAGTCGGTGAAAATTCTTTGGAAGGATGGAAACTTGGAATGTATTTTGGCAAAAAAAAGCTTGTACACCAAGAAGCTCTTGGAATCTTTATGGCTAAATCAAACCGGATCTCTGGAGTAGAAAGAATCTCTTTGAGCACTTGGTTGTGCCTCCATGTGTACCTTCCTTGAGCCAGGGCTACTTTACAGGAGCTTGGGACATGCTCCACTGTTTGTTTTTCATGGCAGAGGGGGCATGAAGGATCGTCTGTTTTCCCCCACTTCACCAGGTTTGCATTTGAGGGCAGAAGATCATATGTAGATCTGAGAATGAAGCTGATCCTGAGAGGGGCCATATGCCAAATGTCATTCCAGTGAGACTTCTTTGGAGTGCATTCTCCCACGTTGTCATTGCCCTTGTGGCTCTGCTGGACTGCTTTTTGGAGTCTTTTTTTTTTTTGGTCTTCTTCTTTTCTCATCTCCAGAATCATCATGTCTCTTTTGACTTTTCCTTTAACCTTTGACCACCATTCAGTTTTGGTCACACCCCAGTCCTTGTCTGTTGGTCTGTGTGTGCCCTGTTATTTCTCTGATCTTGAGACTTTCTTTTGCAGAATCCGTCGCCTCTTGAACTTTCCATTTTCTGCCTGTCTTCAGCTGGGGCTTGATTGCTTGAACCTTGTCTCCTGAGTCCTCCAGCATGCTTTGAAGTCTGATCTTCCCTGCCCACAGAGCCCTTGGTTCTGGTTCTTGGAGTAAAGTAAGTCCATGGTGGGTCATCAGGAAACTTGGATAAATCACACACCACTCCAAGATCTATATCTGCATTGTTCAAATGGGGGGGAAAATACGAATTTCAGGGTTGAGATGGAACTGGTGTGATCATTGAACTTCTTTTGAAAGTCGGGGTCAAAAACACGGTCGTACGTAGGGTTTTGGAGTTCAGAGCATAGATCAAAAACAGTAGGTCAAGGCAACTTTTAGCTGACGGTTTGAGAGGGATGGCTCTACTGCCTCAGCATACAGGCTAGAAACAGGGGTGATGTGGAATGCACCCAAACAGAATCAAAGCCCTTGATGATGGATGGGATCGAGGCTTTTCAGGCAGGAAGGTCTAGCCAAGCCCTAGACTACGAAACAAAGCCCTTGATGATGGACCAAGTGCAACCGAGTGCTCAAAGAGATTGTACAAGTAGTCTGGGCTAGTACCAACACCACAAAAGGGAAAATCAGGACTCCAAGAGCACCCACAACATTCTTCACGGCAGGAGGCAGCGAATCATGGCCAAGAAAACAACGCGCACTCGGAACATGCAGGCAGAGTCTGCTGGACGGGGCAGATGACTGGGAGTGCACTGCAGACCTCCCAGAATGGAACAGTCACCCAGAGATCATCAGCAAGAGTGGGCATGAGACCAGACATAGTAGTCCACTCTCAGTCAACCAATCATGATCGAGCTCACGGTGCCATATGAGAACAGAATGGAGGCATCTCAAGTCTACAAGACTGAAAAGTATGCTGATTTGGCAAACAACCTGAGGAGAGAAGGCTATCAGGTTAAAGTCCTCACTGCAGAAATTGGAGCTACGGGGTTTGTAGGAACGTCTGCATACAGCCTCATGAAACAGCTCTCAGTTGCAGGGAGGGAAATAACCAGAGCCCTGAAAGCAATGGCAGAAGCAGCAGAGAGGTGTTCAAGCTGGATCTGGTCAAGGAGGAATAAAAGTGACTTCATAAGGCTTAACTTTCTTACAAATATCAGGTGTCCCAGTGGCTCAGTGGTTAGTGCGCGAGTCATTAAGTGGAAAATGAGCATGTCCAGAGGGGCATGTGTTCGAATCTCAGCCATGACTCGTCCCAAGATGGGAAAAAAAGGGGCAGCAGAGGGACATCCGGAGTCATGAACCGGGTGTGGCCCAACCCCCCTAGAGTGTCAGGATATAAGGGCCGAAACACTTGCTTGAAGGGCTTCTCTTCTGAGGACTCTCTGCTGCCACGCTGTCCACGAGTTTCTTTTCTTTCTGATGGGATCAGGGCTGTTCAGGAAGGAAGGTCTAGCCAAACCGTAGACTACGCACCCCAAGTCCACTTTGGAGCAGATCAGAACCCTGTAAAGATGGAGAGAGTTTTTTTATGAGCGCCCCAATCCGTGCGTGCCACAACTCCTAGAATATTCAGGGCTTTCTGACAAATAGTTGTTAAGTGCTGGATGTGACTTTTTAAGTTCAGGTTTTGATTTTTTAAAAAACCGAAATTTTTTGCTTCTTTCGCAGCTGGAATGGTGGACTTGTCCAGACGACTTTCAGGATCAGCTAACGAAAATTGTGAAAATGGATATGATGTGTTTTTTTGGTGCTTGAAAAGGTAAACCCCCTTTTCTTCGGCCCCCTGTCGAATCTTCTCCACACAAAGTTGGAGTCGACGCTGTACGCTGGCCCAAGAGGTTCTGTCACGAGGCCTGTGACGTTGGTCCATCTTGGGGTGTTGAAATGCTTATTTGTGACTATGTGTATGTTGGTGTGAATCAATGGTGTGTTGTATTGTAATCTTTCCTGTGTGATCTCTTGCAGAGTGTGTGAGGTCAGTCACTCCCTTCACTCCCTTTTAGACCGATCCTGTCAGGGCCGACCTCCAGGGGCCGGTCGTGACAGGCTCCACTGCGCGCACAGTGCGAAGTCATCAGCAAACAGACATGACTCGGAACCCTCGTTTACTGAATTGATAAAGTGGTTAATTTTGATACTTAAGACAGCAGGAAAAAGAATGCTCCCTTGATGTGCACCCAACTCCCCGCCATGGATGTCAGACAGCGAGGTGCCAATACGGTTTTGGAACTGCCGTTCAGCCAGAAAGTTTAGAATAAATAAAGGCAGATGCCCACGAAAACCAAGTCTATCAAGATCCATAAGAATACCAGATTCCAAAGTTGTATCACACGCTCTTTCCAGATCAGATAAGATAGCTACCACATGTTGTTCATTAATGAAGGCGTTGTGGATGGTGGTTTCCAGATGGACTAAACGGTCGACGGTCGAGTGGTACTTCCGTAACCTGCACTGTTCATTGGCCAAAAGGCCGTCGGTTTCCAGCTTCCACACCGGAAGGGAGTTGACCATCTTTTCCATTAGCTTGCAGAGGCAGCCGGTCAGAGTTACTGGATAATAGTTTGAAGGGTTGGTAAGGTGATAGTTTGAAGGGTTGGTAAGGTGATAGTTTGAAGGGTTGGTAAGGTCTAGTCCTGGCTGAGGAATGGGAATGACCAGAGCTTTCCGACAGTAAGGCTGACGATTTACGTTCTGTATAATGTTACATACTGCAGGTTTGCAGAGCTGAGTTTAGTTCATCAATTGAAAAAGGTTGTTCCTCTATCAATTCTGTGAACTAGGACAGGGTCACTGGATTTGTTTCAGCTGTCAGTTCTTTGAATTCCGTAGACTAGGATATAATTACGTGATTTGTTTCATCTGTCAATTTTGGGAACGAGGACAGAATCACAGAGATTGTTTCAGCTAACAATTTAGTGAGCTGGTACAGAATCAGAGCTTGTTTTAGCTAACGATTCAGTGAACTAGGACAGACTTATGGGCTTATTTCTGCTGTCAAGTTTGTAAACTAGGACAGAACCACGGGGTATATTTGAGCTTTTGTTTCTATGAACTAGGACAGAATCATTGGGTTTATTTCAGATGTGAGTTTAGTAAACTAGGACAGAAACTAGGGTATATATCAGCTTTTGGGCTTGGTTTCAGCATATAAGATTTGTAAACTAGGACAATATCACTACTTGTTGAGCTGTCACTTCGTGAACTAGGACAGAATCATACGGTTTCTTTCAGCTAATCGATTCGATGATTCACTGGGTGTGTTTCGTCTGTGCATTCTGTGAACTAGGACACAATCACTGGGTGTGTTTCGTCTGTGCATTCTGTGAACTAGGAACAGGACAATCACTGGGTGTGTGTCATCTGTCCGTTCTATGAACTAGGACACAATCACTGGGGTGTGTGTCATCTGTGAACCAGGACACGTTGTGTGTCAACTAGGAGGACACAATCACCGGTGTGTGTCATCTGTCCGTTCTGTGAACTAGGACACAATCACTGGGTGTGTGTCATCTGTCCGTTCTGTGAACTAGGACACAATCACTGGGTGTGTGTCATCTGTCCGTTCTGTGAACTAGGACACAATCACCGGGTGTGTGTCATCTGTCCATTCTGTGAACTAGGACACAATCACCTGTGGGTGTGTGTCATCTGTGAACTAGGTTCTGTGAACTAGGACACAATCACCGGGTGTGTGTCATCTGTCCGTTCTGTGAACTAGGACACAATCACTGGGTGTGTGTCATCTGTCCCATTCTGTGAACCAGGACACAATCACTGGGTGTGTGTCATCTGTCCATTCTGTGAACCAGGACACAATCACTGCGTGTGTGTCATCTGTCCATTCTGTGAACCAGGACACAATCACTGGGCATGTGTCATCTGTCCGTACTGTGAACTAGAACACAATCACCGGGTGTGTGTCATCTATCCATTCTCAGAACTAGGACACAATCATTCGGACAATCCGGTAGACCTAATGCCTGGTACTGGGTCTGGGCTTTCCTCAGCAAAATTCTAATTGGTTTTACTCGTTCATTTTTAATGGTGTGTCTTGCGTGGGTTTAGGTTTCTTACTGAATGGAATGGCTCCCACAATCAACAAAAGAATAGCTGGCCGAGCCTGTAGTTTTGAGACTGTTCTGTATACAGAACACACAGACAGCTAGCGACTCCTGTCTCTATGTCAGTTTGATGTCTGTCTTTCGTGTACATCCTACTCGCCCTAGCTCTTCATACACACTCAACCATGTAACAAAGAAAAAGAAGAGGACGACATACATACAGCAATGCCAGTAGGCACACAGGCAGGCAGACAAACGAAAAAAACCACAGAAGTGTACCACCTTACCACCATCAAAGGCTGCCAGGGGCAACAGAAGCAGCAGAGCAGGAGCATCATGCACTCCTGGTGTTGACATCATGACTTCCTTCACTCCTGAAACACAATCACTGACAAATGAAATAACATCAAAACAGTCATATATACACACAGCTATCCCAGAAAAAGGCTGGTGTGCAATGTAGTATGTTTGTTGAGTTTTCAAAAAAAAACAACCAAAGTTGCCACTTAAGAAGCAAAAGAAAATCATGAAAGAGCAAAACAAGCTACATGTTATATATATTCAGTTATAAACCAAGCTTGCTCTTATTTCTTAGAATGAAGAAAAATAATAAGGGGAGATAAGCATTCATATCTGCAGTGGTAGACAATTCTGCTAACTAACAGCATGTGCTTGAGTGAGTGAATGGGGAATAATAAATGCTTCTCAAAATGAGCCCTCAGCAAGCTTATAGCCTCCAAAGGGGAGACAATTTCCAAAGGAGAGGAAACTCACTAACATATAACTTCTGGTCAGATTCCAGTATTTCGAAACCTGATTGTGTTTCTCTCAGTGACCGTGGGAAAGTGGTAACTTGACTCTTCTGCCGTTTCGGTTTAAGCAGAATGCTACCCCAGAAAAAGACTGGACTGATGCAGACCACAGCTTCAGGCTCAACTGCAACGCAAAATAACAGCGCTTTGCTCCTTGCAGACCTCTGTATCATAAACACTTACATGCCCACCAAACCACACCACAGAGTGTACTGGTGTCTTCAGCCCAAGCGAATCCACCACTCCAAGCAGCAGGTACATTCTTGAATCAACACAGCAACGATGTGATCGCCCGAACTGCGCGAACGCTTCATCAGAGCCATTGACGAGGCCCTAGAGACAGCCCTCAAAGAAGATGCTAGCCGTACTCTGTAATTCATACAACAGCACCCAGCAGATCACCTGTAAATGTGCCAAAGAGTACAAGCTCAACCTGTGCCAGGGTATCCACATCTCTGCCGACAGCGGCAGCATCCACGCTATGTACGAAGGCATGAAGAAAGCGTTTGGCCCTGGTGCCATCAATTGCTCGTCTTAAATCTACGTTGGGGGGGTCATCACCAACCGCAGCAAACAGATGGAGAGATGGGCGGAGCACTACCAGGAGCTGTAGTCCAGGGAGAACTCAGTCACCCACACAGCCATCAAGAACACCACCCCCATGCCTACCATAGAGGAGCTCGACGCCCCACTCACCATTGAGGAACTCAGCAAGGCCATCGACTCGCTAACCAGGGATAGAGCTTTGGGCTGTGGCGGCATTCCGCCAGAACTCATCAAAGCCAGCAAGGAGAGTTCTCTCCTTAGTCAGTCCATGATCTTCTGCTGCAGTGTTGCGCTCGTGTGTGTGTGTGTTGCTCTAACAGAGCTGTTTGATCGATGAAAGATTCCTGAGGAAACCTTTTATGGGGTGTAAAGCTTGACAAATAAAATTTTAAGAATATGGGTGATGTTGCAACTAACTTCTGTTCGTCATTATCGTCATCATGTATATGATCATGATGATGGTATCCGTCTGTCTCGTCTCGCAGATGGCAATGGCGGTGCGCCATGGATCAGTCAGTTGTGGAGTTGCAGCACCAGCTGTGGCTGAAGAGCCCGATCCTTGAGAGTGGCAGACCCTGTTGCAGTTGCTGCAAGTGAAGTCTCGGTCATGACTGTCTGTCGGTGCCGACGCAATACTTTGCCGTCACCCAGCATATCCATTCTTCCCACTGGGGTCCTCTCTCCTCTGCTCTGCTTGCTTGATGCCAGTCTTGATGGTGAACCACCGGCTGACCCGGTTTCTGAAGCTGCTGTCTGTGGGTCTGCTGGGTTGAAGCTGCCTGCCCTATGACGTTTGTTTTCCTCAAGCTGAGAGTGATGCCGAAGCCTCGGTGCAGGAATCAGCGAGGCAGGCGGAGGAGCCGTTGAAACGCTTCATGCATGTAGGCAGTGAGGGCGACATCGTCTGCGAAGAGCATCTCCCTGATCAGGACTTTCTGCACCTTCAGCTAGGAGGCGTGCCAGGGTGACGAGGCTTCTGTCACTCCTAGTGCAGAGGAAGATGCCATTTTCTGATTGTCAGAAAGCGTAGCGCAACAGCAGGGAGAAGGAGAACACGTACTCTTGTTTGAAACCACTCTTGATTAGGAAGGGGTCCGAAGATGACCCGTCATACTGGAAAGTGCCATTCATGCTGTCATAGAAGGACACGACCATCTTCAGGAGCTTGGGCGTCATCCAATTGGGTGCAGTAGGGTGAAGAGGCCTTGTCAAACGCCTTGGTCAGGTCGATGAAGGCGATGAACAAGGGTCTTCTCTGCTCGCGGCACTTCTCTTGCAGCTGCTTCAGGGAGAATATCATGTCGATCGTCGACCTCGCAGTTCTGAAGCCGCACTTTGCCTGTGGGTACACTCGTTCTGCATGTCGCTGCAGTACGTTAAGGACGACGACAGCGAAGGCTTTGCCAACAATGCTGAAGAGAGATATTCCGTGATAATTATTGCAGCCGTTTTGGTACCCCCTTTGTTCTTGTATAGTGTGATGATCTTGCATCGCGTATATCCTGGGGTATCATCCCAGCACTCCGACACACACACAATAGTTGTTATAAAGTCGTCATATGATATATCATGGTGATGACCACTAATTGAATCGTTGTAAAAATGACATATATGATGGAGATGACCACTGACTGAATTGTTATAAAGTTGACATATGTGACGGTGATGACACACTGACTGAATTGTTATAAAGTTGACATATGTGATGGTGATGACCACTGACTGAATTGTTATAAAACTGATATATGTGATGGTGATGACCACTGACTGAATTGTTATAAAGCTGATATATGTGATGGTGATGACCACTGACTGAATTGTTATAAAGCTGATATATGTGATGGTGATGACCACTGACTGAATTGTCATAAAGTTGATATATGTGATGGTGATGACCACTGACTAAAGCGGTGTTGTGAAGCTGGCATGTATGATAGGATATGATGACTAACATAAGCGCTGTAAATTTACATGATCGATCAAGATGATTGACTGGTAAGTCCTTAAACTTGAATAAAGTCAGACAAATACAAAGACCAAACAATCTAATAGTGGGGGGAAAACAAGCGCAGGCCAACAACTAAATTGTCTTCATAGTAATGACTTGGCAAAACTTTGAACTTAAGGAGGGGGGGGGGGGGGGGGGGGGGGGGGGGGGGGCGGCAGGAGGTTGAAGATGTAAAAACTGGGAACATGAAATTAAGAAAAAA
>JADBJO010000369.1:720372-722872 GCA_016801955.1 Conus betulinus | reverse complement strand
GCCATCTCCTTCTCCCCCCCCCCCACACCCCACCCCCGCTCCTCCACCCCCTCTCAAGTCTTGCTCATTCCCATTCTCCTGACTGAAACAGTCCCAGCCAGTCCCATATCAAGACACGATCAACATGTATATATGTGTATTAGCATGTGTGTGTGTGTGTGTTTGTGGGTGTGGGTGTGGGTGTGCGTGCGTGCGTGTGTGCGTGCGTACGTGTGTGTGTGTGTGTGTGTGTGTGTGTGTGTGTGTGTGTGTGTGTGTGTGCACGCGCGCGCGCGTGTGAGTGCACGTGGCACTCTACCATGGCGACGTGCTCTGTGTTGGATACAGTCAGCTGTGACGACGAAGTCAGATAATATTGTACCATCCAGCCCTACACAGTTCAATGCAGAAAGAAAGGCGACTGACTCACCTGTTCAGATACGTGTGGGGGCTACTGGCGACGACTAGACAGCCAAAACTGGTATCAGGGAGACTGAGTGGGCAGGAGACACGTCAGCAGCCAGGTGAGATCTGAACTGAGGGAAGGCTGTCGCAGCGCTCAGGGACAGGTGGTGTCTGTGACACACCTTCACCAGCCCCACCTTTCCACAGGGAACGAGAGACGGCAAGAAGTAGGGTTTGTTGGGGGGGGGGGGGGGGGGGGAGAGAGAGAGAGAGAGAGAGAGAGAGATGACATTGGTCTACATTCCATTTACAAACAGCTGAGTTAACACACACACACACACACACACACACACACGCGCGCGCGCGCGCACACACACACACACACACACACACACACACACACACCACACACACACACACACACACACACACACATCTAAGTGTGGACGCATGTGTGCTCACATCGACTCTCTCTCTCTCTCTCTCTCTCTCTCTCTCTCTCTCTCTCTCTCTCTCTCTCTCTCTCTCTCTCTCTCTCTCTCTCTCTCTCTCTGCTTTTTTCTTTCTCTGTATGTCTGTCTGTCTCTCTTTTATATTTTTTGTCTGTTCTCTGTCTCTATACCTCTGTATCACTGTCTGTCTGTCTGTCTGTCTGTCTGTCTCTGTCTCTCTCTCTCTCTCTCTCTCTCTCTCTCTCTCTCTCTCTCTCTCTCTCTCTCTCTGTCCTGTGTGAATTAATTATCAGTTGTTAGTTAGCTACCTTTAAATTTAACGTTGACGTGGTACGTAGATGATAAGGGAGATGATGTAATCTGCCGTGTGAAAATACTCTGTCCTGTATTGCTTTTCATTGTGACAGATGGACTAAAGCTGCCACATACAACCCTATTTTTCATTGTGACAGATGGGCTTAGCTGCCACGTACAACCCTACTTTTTTCACTGTGACAGATGGACCAAGATGTCACGTACAACCTTACTTTTGACCGTGACAGATGAACTAAGCTGCCACATACAACCCTACTTTTCATTGTGACAGATAGACCAAGCTGCCACATACAACCCTACTTTTCATTGTGACAGATGGACCAAGCTGCCACGTACAACCTTACTTTTCAATGTGACAGATGGAACTAACCTGCCACGTACAACCCTACTTTTCATTGTGACAGATGGACCAAGCTGCCACATACAACCCTACTTTTCATTGTGACAGACGGACTAAGCTGCCACATACAACCTACTTTTCATTGTGACAATGGGCTCAGCTGCCACACACAACCCTACTTTTCATTGTGACAGATGGGCTTAGCTGCCACACGTACAACACTACTTTTCACTGTGACAGATGAACTAAGCTGCACATACAAACCTACTTTTCACTGTGACAGATGGACCAAGCTGCCACGTACAACCCTATTTTCATTGCGACAGATGGACTAAGCTGCCACAAACAACCCTACTTTTCATTGTGACAGATGGACCAAGCTGCCACGTACAACCCTACTTTTCACTGTGACAGATGAACTACGCTGTCACATACAGCCCTACTTTTCATTGTGAGAGATGAACTAAGCTGTCACATACAACCCTACTTTTCATTGTGACAGATAGACCAAGCTGCCACATACAACCCTACTTTTAATTGTGACAGATGGACCAAGCTGCCACATACAACCCTACTTTTCACTGTGACAGATGGACCAAGCTGCCACGTACACCCTACTTTTCACTGTGACAGATTAACTAAGCTGCCACATACAACCCTACTTTTCATTGTGACAGATGGAACAAGCTGCCACATACAACCCTACTTTTCATTGTGACAGACGGACTAAGCTGCCACACACAACCTACTTTTCATTGTGACAAATGGGCTCAGCTGCCACACACAACCCTACTTTTTATTGTGACAGATGGGCTTAGCTGTCAGATACAACCCTACTTTTCAATATGACAGATGAACTAAGCTGCCACATACAACCCTACTTTTCATTGTAACAGATGAACTAAGCTGTCACATACAGCCCTACTTTTCATTGTGACAGATGAACTAAGCTGTCACATACAACCCTACTTTTCATTGTGACAGATGAACTAAGCTGCCACATACAACC
>JADBJO010000369.1:710372-717872 GCA_016801955.1 Conus betulinus | reverse complement strand
GTGTGTGTGTGTGTGTGTGTGTGTGTGTGTGCACCAGCACCTCTCATTCCGACCCCCCCGTCCACATTTGCTGCGTTGTATGATGAGTGTAGATATGGATATTAATTTAGTCAGGGTGATCACGTTTTTAGATAGTAATGATATAAAAACGATAATGATCGTAGTAAGAGACAATGTCAGGCGTTCACTGAACGCCAAGAAAAAATCAGCCCTGCACAGTTGTTACACATGACTCAAGTTGATCCCCTTAATCCCCAACAGATGTGTCAACATTATGCACATTCACCATTGCCACTGATCTCTCCAACAAACCACAAATAACGGGACCCCACCCCTCAACCCCCTTCTTTTTTTTTCTTTTTTTTTTTTTTTTTTTTTTTTCTTTTTTCATTGTGGTCTCATCCACATGTGCTCTGTGGTATTATCCCATGCTGCTTATTCTAGCCCCCCCCCCCCCCCCCCCCCCCCCCCTTTTTTTTTTTTTTTTTTTTTGCACAACCACACCCCCACGTTGTTATATGAGAACTCTAGCACTAGCAATCTACCGAGAGCACTCAACATCAAGGCATCATTGGGCAACCCACCAGAGGAGACACCGCACAGCTGTTGGGTCACTTTGGAAGTGTCCCTTGATGCCTGTTCTGATGCAGTATGCACATGACAACATTGTTAAGTCCCATTCTGATGAATAAAGAAGTATTTCCAGACTAGGCATGAGAGAGCGTCATTCCAGGGAGCACCACCACGTCCATCCAACGACAGTCCCAATGAACGTTCCGCTATTGACCAAAACGTCACTGACTCCCCACTGGCACGGATGTGAACAACAAGTAGCGCTACAGAATGGTGAGAACTATGCTATGGAGTTCCTTTCCAGTCAGATTATTCGTGACAGGGCTGTACTCTGTGCATCCGTTCATAATATATTATTGCGGCATCAACCAGGCCCGATAGATTAAGACCGTGCATTGTTGGTGAGAGAAAATGTGAGAATAATTGTCAGACTGTCCATCAAGCGCTTGACACTGAATGCAGTGGCTCTATACTTCCCACATGAGCCCCACGCACACTATGGAGTGGCTCTATACTTCCCACATGAGCCCCACGCACACTATGGAGTGGCTCTATACTTCCCACATCAGCCCCACGCACACTATAGAGTGACTCTATACTTCCCACCACGCACGCTGTGGAGTGGCTCTCTACTTCCCACATGAGCCCTACGCACGCTATGGAGCGGCGCTGTACTTCCCACATGAGCCCCACGCACACTATGGAGCGGCGCTGTACTTCCCACATGAGCGCCACGCACGCTATGGAGTGGCGCTGTACTTCCTACATGAGCCCCATGCACACTATGGAGTGGCTCCATACTTCCCACATGAGCCACACACACACTATGGAGTGGCTCTGTACTTCCCACATGAGCCCCACGAACACTATGGAGTGGCTCTATACTTCCCACATGAGCCCCAAGCACACTATGGAGCGACTCTGTACTCCCACATGAGCCCCACGCACACTATGGAGCGGCTCTGTACTTCCCACATGAGCCCCAAGCACACTATGGAGCGGCTCTGTACTTCCCATATGAGCCCCACGAACACTATGGAGTGGCTCTGTACTTCCCACATGAGCCCCACGAACACTATGGAGCGGCTCTGTACTTCCCATATGAGCCCCACGAACACTATGGAGCGGCTCTGTACTCCCATATGAGCCCCCACGAACACTATGGAGTGGCTCTGTACTTCCCACAGGAGCGCCAACCACACTCTGGAGCGGCTCTGTACTTCCCACATGAGCGCCAACCACACACTGGAGCGGCTCTGTACTCCCACATGAGCGCCAACCACACTCTGGAGCGGCTCTGTACTTCCCACATGAGCGCCAACCACACTCTGGAGCGGCTCTGTACTTCCCACATGAGCGCCCAACCACACACTGGAGCGGCTCTGTACATCCCACATGAGCGCCAAGCATACTCTGGAGCGGCTCTGTACTTCCCACATGAGCGCCAAGCAAACTCAGGAGCGGCTCAGTACTTCCCACATGAGCGCCAAGCACACTATGGAGCGGCTCTGTACTTCCCACATGAGCGCCAACCACACTCTGGAGCGGCTCTGTACTTCCCACATGAGCGTCAAGCACACTATGGAGCGGCTCTGTACTTTTCACATGAGCGCCAAGCACACTATGGAGCGGCTCTGTACTTCCACACATGACCCACAAGCACACTATGGAGCGGCTCTGCACTTCCCACATGACTGCCAAGCCCACTCTGGAGTGGCTCTGCACTTGCCACATTAGCGCCAAGCACACTCTGGAGTGGCTCTGCACTTCCCACATGAGCGCCAAGCACACTCTCAAGCGGCTCTATACTTCCCACATGAGCCCCAAGCACAGTATGGAGTGGTTCTACAAGTAACGCTACAGAATGTGGATGGTGAGAACTATGCTATGGAGTTCCTTTCCAGTCAGATTATTCGTGACAGGGCTGTACTCTGTGCATCCGTTCATAATATATTATTGCGGCATCATCCAGGCCCGATAGATTAAGACTGTGCATTGTTGGTGAGAAAATGTGAGAATGATTGTCAGACTGTTCGTCAAACGCTTGACACTGAATGCAGTGGGTCTATAGTTCCCACATGAGCCCCACGCACACTATGGAGTGGCTCTTTACTTCCCACATGAGCCCCAAACACACTATGGAGTGGCTCTATACTTTCCCACATGAGCCCCATGCACCCTATGGAGCGGCTCTATACTTCCAACTTGAGCCCCAAGCACACTATGGAGCGGCTCTATACTTCCCACATGAGCCCCACAAGCACACTATAGAGTGGCTCTGTACTTCCCACATGAGCCACAAGCACACTATGGAGCGACTCTGTACTTCCAACATGAGCGCCAAGCACACTATGGAGCGGCTCTATACTTCCCACATGAGCGCCAACCACACTGTGGAGCGGCTCTATACTTCCCACATGAGCGCAAGCACACTATGGAGCTGCTCTATACATTCCACATGAGCGCCATGCACATTATGGGGCGGCTCTATACTTCCGACATGAGCGCAAGCACACAATAGAGCGGCTATTTACTTCCCACATGAGCCCAAGCACACTATGGAGTGGCTCTATACTTCCCACATGAGCCCAAGCACACTATGGAGTGGCTCTATACTTCCTACATGAGCCCACGCACACTATGGAGTGGCTCTATACTTCCCACATGAACCCAAGCACACTATGGAGTGGCTCTATACTACTTCCCACATGAGCCCAAGCACACTATGGAGTGGCTTTATACTTCCCACATTAGCCCAAGCACACTATGGAGTGGCTCTATACTTCCCACATGAGCCCCAAGCACACTGGAGTGGCTCTCTACTTCACACATGAGCCCCAAGCACATTATGGAGTAGCTCTATACTTCCCATATGAGCCCCCCACGTGCACTATGGAGTGGCTCTATACTTCCCACATGAGCCCCACGCACACTATGGAGTGGCTCTATACTTCCCACATGAGCCCCAAGCACACTATGGAGTGGCTCTGTACTTCCCACATGAGCCCCACGAACACTATGGAGTGGCTCTATACTTCCACATGAGCCCCAAGCACACTATGGAGTGGCTCTATACTTCCCACATGAGCCACATGCACGCTATGGAGTGGCTCTGTACTTCCACATGAGCCCCGCGCACGCTATGGAGTGGCTCTGTACTTCCGACATAAGCCCCGAGCACTCTTTGGAGCAGCTCTTGTACTTCCCACATTAACACCAAGCACGCTTTGGAGTGGCTCTTGTACTTCCCACATGAGCACCGAGCACGCTTTCGGGCGGCACTATACTTCCCACATGTGCCCCAAGCACGCTTTGGAGCGGCTCTGTACTTCCCACATGTGCCCCAAGCACACCATGAAGCGGCTGTGTACTTCCCACATGCTCCAAGCACACTACAGAGCGGCTCTGTACTTCCCACATGCGCCCCAAGCACACTACGGAGCAGCTCTGTACTTTCCACATGCGCCCCAAGCACACTACGGAGCGGCTCTGTACTTCCCACATGAGCCCCAAGCACACTACGGAGCGGCTCTGTACTTCCCACATGCGCCCCAAGCACACTATGGAGCGGCTCTGTACTTCCCACATGCGCCCCAAGCACACTATGGAGCGGCTCTGTACTTCCCACATGCGCCCCAAGCACACTATGGAGCGGCTCTGTACTTCCCACATGAGCTCCAAGCACACTATGGAGGGGCTCTGTACTTCCCACTAGAGCCCCAAGCACACTTCGAAGCGGCTCTGTACTTCCCACATGAGCCCCAAGCACACTTCGAAGCGGCTCTGTACTTCAAACATGCGCCTCAAGCACACTTCGAAAAACGGCTCTGTATTTCCCATATGAGCCCCAAGCACACTACGGAGCGGCTCTGTACTTCCCACCTGAGCCCCAAGCACACTATGGAGCGGCTCTGTACTTCCCACATGGGCCCCAAGCACACTACGGAGCGGCTCTGTACTTCCCACATGCGCCCCAAGCACACTTCGGAGCGGCTCTGTACTTCCCACCTGAGCCCCAAGGATACTATGGAGCGGCTCTGTACTTCCCACATGGGCCCCAAGCACACTATGGAGTGGCTCTGTACTTCTGACCTGAGCCCAAGCACACTATGGAGCGGCTCTCTGTACTTCCCACATGCGCCCCAAGCACGCTACGGAGCGGCTCTGTACTTCCGACCTTAGCCCCAAGCACACTATGGAGCGGCTCTGTACTTCACACATGAGCCCCAAGCACACTACGGAGCGGCTCTGTACTTCACACATGAGCCCCAAGCACACTACGGAGCGGCTCTGTACTTCCCACATACTCCCAAAGCACACTACCGAGCGGCTCTGTACTTCCCACATGAGCCCCAAGACCACTATGGAGTGGCTCTGTACTTCCCACATACTCCCAAAGCACACTACCGAGCGGCTCTGTACTTCCCACATGAGCACCAGGCACACTACGGAGCGGCTCTGTACTTCCCACATGCGCCCCAAGCACACTACGGAGCGGCTCTGTACTTCCAACATGCGCCCAAACACACTACGGAGCGGCTGTGTACTTCCCACATGCGCCCCAAGCACACTACGGAGCGGCTCTGTACTTTCCAAATAAGCCCTACGCACACTACGGAGCGGCTCTGTACTTCCCACATGAGCCCACACGCACACTATGGAGGGGCTCTATTCTTCCCATATGAGCCCCACGAACACTATAGAGTGGCCCTATACTTCCCACATGAGCCCCACGAACACTATGGAGCGGCTCTATACTTCTCACATGAGCCCTGCGCACACTATGGAGTGGCTCTATTCTTCCCACACATGAGCCCCGCGCACACAACGGAGCGGCTCTATACTTCCCACATGAGCCCCACGCACACTATGGAGTGGCTCTATACTTCCCACATGAGCTCCAAGCACACTATGGAGCGGCTCTGTACTTCCCACATGAGCCCTATGCACACTAAGGAGCAGCTCTGTACTTCCACATGAGCCCCGAGCACACTACGGAGCGGCTCTGCACTTCCCACATGAGCCCCAAGTACGCTATGGAGTGGCTCTGTACTTCCCACTTGAGCGCCAAGCACACTCTGGAGCGGCTCTGTACTTTCCCACATGAGCGCCAAGCACACTCTGGAGCGGCTGTGTACTTCCCACATGAGCCCTACGCACACTAAGGAGCGGCTCTGTACTTCCACTTGAGCGCCAAGCACACTCTGGAGCGGCTCTGTACTTCCCACTTGAGCGCCAAGCACACTCTGGAGCGGCTCTGTACATCCCACATGAGCGCCAAGCACACTCTGGAGCGGCTCTGTACTTCCCACATGAGCGCCAAGCAAACTCAGGAGGGGCTCTGTACTTCCCACATGAGCGCCAAGCACACTCTGGAGCGGCTCTGTTCTTCCCACATGAGCGCCATGCACACTCTAGAGCGGCCCTGTACTTCCCACATGAGCGCCATGCACACTCTAGAGCGACTCTGTACTTCCCACATGAGCGCCATGCACACTCTAGAGCGACTCTGTACTTCCCACATGAGCGCCATGCACACTCTAGAGCGGCCCTGTACTTCCCACATGAGCGCCATGCACACTCTAGAGCGACTCTGTACTTCCCACATGAGCGCCAAGCACATTATGGAGCGGCTCTGTACTTCTAACATGAGCGCCAAGCACACTATGGAGCGGCTCTGTACTTCCCAGATGCGCCCCAAGCACGCTACTGAGCGGCTCTGTACTTCCCACATGAGCGCCAAGCCACTCTGAAGTGGCTCTTGCACTTCCCACATGACCGCCAAGCACACCGTGGAGCGGCTCTGTACTTCCCACATGAGCCCCAAGCACACTATGGAGTGGTTCTACAAGTAACGCTACAGAATGTGGATGGGTGAGAACTATGCTATGGAGTTCCTTTCCAGTCAGATTATTCGTGACAGGGCTGTACTCTGTGCATCTGTTCATAATATATTAATGCGGCATCATCCAGGCCCGATACATTCAGACCGAGCATTGTTGATGAGAAAATGTGAAAATGATTGTCAGTCTGTTCGTCAAGCGCTTGACACTGAATGCAGTGGCTCTATATTTCCCACATAAGCCCCACGCACACTATGGAGTGGCTCTATACTTCCCACATGAGCCCCACGCACACTATGGAGTGGCTCTATACTTCCCACATCAGCCCCATGCACACTATGGAGCGGCTCTATACTTCCCACATGAGCCCCAAACACACTATGGAGCGGCTCTATACTTCCCACATGAGCCCCACGCACACTATAGAGTGGCTCTATACTCCCACATGAGCCCCATGCACACTATGGAGCGGCTCTATACTTCCACATGAGCCCCAAGCACACTATGGAGCGGCTCTATACTTCCCACCTGAGCCCCACGCACACTATAGAGTGGCTCTGTACTTCCCACATGAGCCACAAGCACACTATGGAGCGACTCTGTACTTCCCACATGAGCGCCAAGCACACTATGGAGCGACTCTGTACTTCCCACATGAGCGCCAAGCACACTATGGAGCGGCTCTATATACTTCCCACATGAGCGCCAAGCACACTGTGGAGCGGCTCTATACTTCCCACATGAGCGCAAGCACACTATGGAGCGCTCTATACATCCGACATGAGCGCCAAGCACACTATGCGTCGGCTCTATACTTCCGACATGAGTGCAAGCACACTATGGAGCGGCTATTTTACTTCACACAGGAGCCCAGGCACACTATGGAGTGGCTCTATACCTCCAACATGAGCCCACGCACACTATGGAGTGGCTCTATACTTCCCACATGAGTGGCTTCCCACGCACACTATGGAGTGGCTCTATACTTCCCACACACTATGGAGTGGCTCTATACTTCCCACATGAGCCCAGCACACTATGGAGTGGCTCTATACTTCCCACATGAGCCCAAGCACACTATGGA
>JADBJO010000369.1:700084-708217 GCA_016801955.1 Conus betulinus | reverse complement strand
TGTGTTCTCGCGCGCGTGCGCACGCACATGTGTTGTGTGTGTCTGTGCGTGTGTTGAGGACCGTGTGTGTGTGTGTGTGTGTGTGTGTGTGTGTGTGTCTGTCTGTCTGTCTGTCTGTCTGTCTGTCTGTGTTGAGGACCGAGAGAGAGAGAGAGAGAGAGAGAGAGAGAGAGAGAGAGTGTGTGTGTGTGTGTGTGTGTGTGTGTGTGTGTGTGTGTGTGTGTGTGTGGTGTGTGTGTGTGTGTGTGTGTGTGTGTGTGTGTGTGTGTGTGTGTTCATACTCACATGCGAGAGTTCTTGCGCGTGCGCGCTCGTTTCTCTGTGTGTGTGTGTGTGTGTGTGTGTGTGTGTGTGTGTGTGTGTGTGTCTGTCTGTCTGTCTGTCTGTCTGTCTGTCTGTCTGTCTGTGTTGAGGACCGCGAGTGTGTGTGTGTGTGTGTGTGTGTGTGTGTGTGTGTGTGTGTGTGTGTGTGTGTGTGTGTGTGTGTGTGTGTGTGTGTGTGTGTGTTCATACTCACATGCGAGAGTTCTTGCGCGTATGCGCTCGTTTCTCTCTGTGTGTGTGTGTGTGTGTGTGTGTGTGTGTGTGTGTGTGTGTGTGTGTGTGTGTGTGTGTGTGTGTCTGTCTGTCTGTCTGTCTGTCTGTCTGTCTGTCTGTCTGTCTGTCTGTGTCTGCGTGTGTTTGTGTCTGTGTGTGTCTGTGTCTGTGTGTGTGTTGATGTATGTGTATGTAACAATAAACATTTACTAAGATTATTATTATTACCAGCCGCCATGACGAAGTGGTTAGTGTTCGGTTTCCCGGCTGGGAGGTTGTGGGTTCGATTCCCATCAGAACCATGTGGGATTTTTCTGCCGCAAAGGGCTCCAACTCAGAGCTGAGATTGCTATGGGCTCAGCTGGGAAGGCCAGGACCACAATTTAAGTTTTAGCAGCTAAATGGATGCGTTTCGGAGTGTTGCTCAATTTCCTGACCAACACTGCAGGTGTCTGTATCTCTCGGAACTGGTTGACGCCGGGATATACTATGAAAGCCAGCATAGAGTGCAACCCTGCCATGCAGTCTCAGACTGGAAGGGAAATCCGTGGCATCATCTTCATCATCCTCATTCTTATCAATCAGCATTGGAAAAAAGTTTCAAACTCTGTGGCCCTTCGTGCCATGCTCTCATGGTGACTTCAGTTTCGATGTCCTCTCCGAATCTATGGCCTTGGTTTGCGTTTGTCAGGATCACTGGAATCAGCAAGTTCATGGGGGCTGTCGTTGGACGGACGTGATGGCGGAGGGAAGGCTCACTCATGCTGGCTCCGCGACTATGCAATTATTGTCGTCAGTAGGGGGCTTAGTAGGTGGTGTCCTGCGTATGTGAGATCAGAACAGGCGCCACTGAACATCATCGAAGTGACTCGGCCGCAGTGCAGTGTCTCCTTTGGTGGGTTGCCTCTTGACGACTTGACATTGCGTTGAGCTACACGCTGCCCTGGCACTGCTCGGAGTGTGTGTCCAGTCCTCTGCAGAGTTGACAGTGGCATCACAGAAACCAGGCCACTGACTTACTGTACCACTGCTAATTGTTCTGCTTCCCAGCCCTGTGGCCATCAGGCCAGGCGGACAACGCTCAGAGAGAGAGAGAGAGAGAGAGAGAGAGAGAGAGAGAGAGAGAGAGAGAGAGAGAGAGAGAGAGAGAATCCCGTACAGTAAAAAACCTGTGTAATACATACAGTCACTGTTTGCTGTCCTCAAAGTGTAGTCAGGCTCATTCACGTTCACCAGATACACACACTAACACACACCACTAGCAGACACAATGTGTTGTGTGTGTTCCACGCACGTTTTCTGTTGTGATTGTACCATGCTTTATTTCAGCATAAACATGAACAGATTCTGGTTTCCATGTTCCATGCTTTCATATGTTATGTTTTTAAAGACGCTTGGTATTTACACACACACACACACACACACACACACACACACACACACACACACACACACACACACACACACACACACACACACACACACACACACACACACACACACACACACACACACACACACACACACACACACACACACACACACACACACACACACACACACACACACACATACGGACATACACACACACATACACACACACACACACACACACACACACACACACACACACACACACACACACACACACACACACACACACACACACACACACATACACACACACACACACACACACACACACACACACACACACACACACACAGAACACACGCGCGTGCGCGTGCATGCACGCACGCATGCACACACACACACACACACACTTACACATACACACACACGCGCGCGCGCGCACGCACACACACACACACACACACACACACACACACACACACACACACACACACACACACACACACACACGTGCGCGTGTACATGGCGCGTGACATGGCGCGTGACAGAGAGGGCGTGAGAGAGAGAGAGAGAGAGAGAGAGAGAGAGAGAGAGAGAGAGAGAGAGAGAGAGAGAGAGAAACCTGTTGTCTGCTTCGTGGGGAGCGCATTCCGTGTCAACAGTAGACACAAAGTGATGTAGACACAGTGCGGCTTACTGACATGGTAACCAACAAGATTGTTACGACTTTAAACAGCAGACGTACAGCCCTCAAATGGCTTATGGTCGAAATATTACTTTGATAATTGAATACTCTAAACTCAAGGCTTTCCTGTTAATTGAAACATGTATCCTATCGACCAAAATTCACGTACTAATTTTGACAAGAATACCCCAAAATGCTGGAATTTCAGTGATCCCAAAGAATTGCCGGTTTTTCAGGTGTCACTGATGAAAGTGGCACTTTGAAGATTTGGACGAAAGTGATATCCTGTTTACTTTTTTTGCGGAGCTATGACTGCATGAAATCAGCAACAAGCACAAACAATGAACAGAAGCACCCAGAACACACTGAAATTTGCACTTTTCTCCCAAATTCAGTAGAGAGAACACCACGCTTTGCAATGGTAGATAGCGTCTCCCCTTCATTGCCTGACTGTGGGGCTTGCATGTGCACGTGCGTGCAGGCACTGGTCGGGAACGGGGCGCTATCACGTGTGCTATCCTAAGCCACAAGCCTGCAGAAAAAAAAACTAAAAACTCCCATCGCTTTTTGAGATGTCTGGGTCTCGGCTGCCTGATAACTAAACAGAGGCAATAGCCCATTATTGATGACTCATAGTGACAGTGGTCTGTCATTGACGACTACTGGTGGCAATAGCCCATCATTGATAACTGTACTGTGACAGTGGCCCATTAATAATGTCTAATAGTGACAGTGGCCCATCGCTGATGAATGATAGTGACAGTAACCCATCATTGATAAATAATATAGTGACAGTAGCCCATCATTGATGAATAATAGTGACAGTAGCCCATCATTGATGAATGATAGTGACAGTAGCCCTCATTGATGAATGATAGTGACAATGGCCCATCACTGATGAATGATAGTGACAGTAGCCCATCATTGATGAATGATAGTGACAGTAGCCCATCACTGATGAATGATAGTGACAGTGGCCCATCACTGATGAATGATAGTGACAGTAGCCCATCACTGATGATTGATAGTGACAGTGGTCCATCACTGATGAAATGATAGTGACAGTAGCCCATCACTGATGAATGATAGTGACAGTGGTCCATCATGAATGATGACAGTGATAGTGACATAGTGACAGTAGCCCATCATAGTGATGAATGATGATGTGACAGTGGTCCCCATCGCTGATGAATGATAGTGACAGTAGCCCTCATTGATGAATGATAGTGACAATGGCCCATCACTGATGAATGATAGTGACAGTGGCCCATCACTGATGAATGATAGTGACAGTGGCCCATCACTGATCAATGAAAGTGACAGTGCCCATCACTGATGAATGATAGTGACAGTAGACCTCATTGATGAATGATAGTGACCGTGGCCCATCACTGATGAATGATAGTGACAATGGTCCATCACTGATGACTAATAGTGATAGCACCCCGGCATTGATGGCTCACAGTGAATAGCCCATCACTGATGACTATTGGTGAAAGTACAGTGACGAATCAATAGACGATAGACAGTGACGAATCATTGACGACACACGGTGACAGTGACCCATCATTGGTGACACACAGTGACAGTGACCAATCATTGATTACACACAATGACAGTGACCCATCATTGGTGACACATAGTGTCAGTGACCCATCATTGGTGACACATAGTGACAATACCCCATCATTGATGACACACAGTGACAGTGACCCATCATTGATGACACACAGTGACAGTGACCATCATTGATGACACACAGTGACAGTGACAGTGACACACAGTCACAGTGACACCATCATTGATGACACACAGTGACAGTGACCCATCATTGATGACACACAGTGACAGTGACAGTGACCCATCATTGATGACACACAGTGACAGTGACCCATCATTGATGACACATAGTGACAGTGACCCATCATTGATGACACACAGTGACAGTGACCCATCATTGATGACACACAGTGACAGTGACCCCCCATCATTGGTGACACACAGTGACAGTGACCCATCATTGATGACACATAGTGACAGTGACCCATCATTGATGACACACAGTGACAGTGACCAGTCATTGATGACACACAGTGACAGTGACCAGTCATTGATGACACACACAGTGACAGTGACCAATTCATTGATGACACACAGTGACAGTGACCCATCATTGATGACACACAGTGACAGTGGCCCTTCAATGATGACACACAGTGACAGTGACCAATCATTGATGACACACAGTGACAGTGACCCATCATTGATGACACACAGTGACAGTTGTCCCTTCAGTGTGTGTGTGTGTGTGTGTGTGTGTGTGTGTGTGTGTGTGTGTGTGTGTGTGTGTGTGTGTGTGTGTGTGTGTGTGTGTGTGTGTGTGTGTGTGTGTGTGTGTGTGTTTACGCGGAAAGAGAGGGGGGGGGGGGGGAGGCGCGTGTGTCCGGGTTTGTCTGTGACAGTACCAGTGTATAGGTATTTGTATGTGTATTGTGTGTGTTTGTATGTAGGTCACTGTGTGTACTTCTGAGTCCTGTGTCGTGTTTGCGATTGTGTCCCTGGTGTGTGTGTGTGTGTGTGTGTGTGTGTGTGTGTGTGTGTGTGTGTGTGTGTGTGTGTGTGTGTGTGTGTGTGTGTGCGTGTGTGTGTGTGAGAATTCTCCATAGTAGAGAGGAAGAAAAAAAAGAAGATAAGGTAGCAGTGCTGGGGAGTGGTGTGGTGTGAAATGGGAGGAGACATAGGGAAACACACACTCAGTGTGTGTGTGGTGGTGTGTGTGTGTGTGTTGTGTGTGTTCAAGACACACACACACGCATCACACTATACACACACACATACACACGCGCGCGCGCGCACGCACACACACACACACACACACACACACACACACAACACACACACACACACACACACACACACACACACACACACACACACACACACACACACACAGGCCTCTTTCCTAGGCTCGTCGTTGCATTCCTTTTCGCCTTTTTCTTCAAGGATGATTACCGGGAATGTTTAGAACTACAGCAGCAACAGCAAGGGGTGTGGACACTTACATTCCTTTATTATGGTCCTAACTCTAACGCTCACCAACAAAGGATACCATTGTTGTCTGTGTCTATGGGAATTCCCTCCAGCCATATGCCTGTTCTACCGTGTGTGTAATGGCCTTGTCGCTCGGGGAAGGGACATGTAGGACTAGCTAGATGGCTTTTTTTTTCTTTCTTTTTCTTTTAGATTTTATGAAGACTGAAATACTTCGTAACAATATTTGCGCACAGTGAAAATGTACGATAGCACTATCTCCAGGGGAAAGTAACCATATCATGCCTGTAACGTTTCCTCTCGTATGGTTGCGTCCCTTTAAGGACTGAAACGTCGTACGTGTGAACAGAATGTAGATGAATGACACGAGTGCATATTCCACGCTTGAAAAGGTCGATCAGGGCAGTAGGGAGGTGGGAGAGAGGGTGGGGCTGGGTATGCTTGGGGATGAGTAGGGGTGGAGCTTTAATATACATAGATCAAAAGACAAAAAAAACGGAATTTTGTGAATTGAAAATCATGACGTCCTCAGTGTTTCTTGTTCCAAGAGGCTGTAGTATTACCTTCATTATCAAACTCTTTCATAGTCAACTATATTTTATGCATCGACGTCAACTTGATTTTGTATTCATGTCATTCAAGTTAGTTGCAAGATGAGCGATTTTCTCTAAACTTCTCCCCGTGACACGAAAAACAGCAACAACACACAACAACAACAACAACAACACACAAAAAATATGATGGAAAAAACCAATGATTCCGAATTTGCTTTTGATAGCAACATATGACATATGAAGGAAATAGCTTCAAAATACTATCCCCATACTTATCATATAAACATGATAAGGGTTAAATGTTAAGAGATTTCAACTGCAATTGATTTCTGGTCAACCTGGCAGAAAGAGTTAAAGGCAAATAGAGCAAACTCTTCCATGAGAACGAAACGCAGGTAAATCATAGGATTGTACTTTAACACCATTGGGAAAGCCCAGTAGGAGGGACGTGGGGGGGGGGGGGGGGTGGGGTGGTTATGGGAGGTCAGACATACATCTGGAAAACGATAAGACAAAACCTACAAAATGAAAAATACATAACTCTCTCTCTCTCTCTCTCTCTCTCTCTCTCTCTCTCTCTCTCTCTCTCTCAACTCTCTCTCAGTCCTCTCTCTCTCTCTCTCTCTCTCTCTCTCTCTCTCTCTCTCTGTTAAGTGTGTGTAAGTGTGTGTGTGTGTGTGTGTGTGTGTGTGTGTGTGGTGTGTGTGTGTGTGTGTGTGTGTGTGTGTGTGTGTGTGTGGATACGTGCGTGCGTACGTGCGAGTGCGTGTGTGCGTACGTGCGAGTGCGAGTGTAACCTCTAATCTCTCTCTCTCTCTTCTCTCTCTCTCTCTCTCTCCTTCCTCTCTCTCTCCTCTCTCTCCTCTCTCTCTCTCTCTCTCTCTTCTCTCTCTCTCTCTCTCACACTCTCTCTCTCTCTCTCTCCTCTCTCTCTCTCAGGGCTCTCTCTCCTCTCTCTCTCTCTCATCTCTCTTCTCTCTCTCCTCTCTCTCTTGGGGCTAGGCTTCTCTCTCTCTCTCTCTCTCTCTCTCTCATCTCTCGTTCAACAATCTCTCTCTCCCTCATCATAGGCTTGTCTTGGTCCATCAAGGGAGTGGATGTCAGGCTATGAACAACCTTGGGGACCAAATCAGTTTCTGATAGGCATCACAGGCATTGTCGTTGGTCCATCATCACAGGCATTGTCGTGGTCCATCATCATAGGCATTGTCGTTGGTCCATCAATAGGCATTGTTGTTGGTCCATCATCACAGGCATTGTCGTTGGTCCATCATCACAGGCATTGTCGTTGGTCCATCATCATAGGCATTGTCGTTGGTCCATCATCATAGGCATTGTCGTTGGTCCATCATCACAGGCATTGTCGTTGGTCCATCATCACAGGCATTGTCGTTGGTCCATCATCACAGGCATTGTCGTTGGTCCATCATCATAGGCATTGTCGTTGGTCCATCATCATAGGCATTGTCGTTGGTCCATCATCACAGGCATTGTCGTTGGTCCATCATCACAGGCATTGTCGTTGGTCATCATCATAGGCATTGTCGTCGGTGGTCCATCATCACAGGCATTGTCGTTGGTCCATCATCACAGGCATTGTCGTTGGTCCATCATCATAGGCATTGTCGTTGGTCCATCATCATAGGCATTGTCGTTGGTCCATCATCACAGGCATTGTCGTTGGTCCATCATCAGGCATTGTCGTTGGTCCATCATCATAGGCATTGTCGTTGGTCCATCATCACAGGCATTGTCGTTGGTCCATCATCATAGGCATTGTCGTTGGTCCATCATCATAGGCATTGTCGTTGGTCCATCATCATAGGCATTGTTGTTGCTCCATCATCAGGCATTGTCGTTGGCTCCATCACCATAGGCATTGTTGTTGCTCCATCATCAGGCATTGTCGTTGGTCCATCATCCGTAGGCATT
>JADBJO010000369.1:677584-695084 GCA_016801955.1 Conus betulinus | reverse complement strand
TGTCAACGGGCCCTCGGCTCCTCCCTGCCTGGGGCTGCTTCACTGTCAACGGCCCCGCCGCTCCTCCCTGCCTGTCGCTCCTCGAGCGCTCCCCCTAACTCCATTCAACCATACAAGCAAGCGCGCACGCGTGCATGCGTACACAACAACAACATCAACAACCATAATGACCGCAACAACTCTTGTTTGACCGTTTAGAATGCTATCCTGTGCGCCCGCTGTCGGGGCAGAGCAGGGTGTTGTTTGGGGTCCTGCCTGTCTGGTTGTCCGTCCATCCACCAGATACTTTGCATGAGCCACATCAGCGGAGAGTACGGGGAGGGGGGGGGGGGGTCATCACCAGCACATCATGGAATAGTGAATTGAAGACAGGCCACAGGGAGAGACAAGGGAAGCCGTTGGCTGACCTTCACTGACCAGGGAAAGCCACAGGGAGGGACATGGGAAGCCGTTGGCTGACCTTCACTGACCAGGGAAAGGCACAGGGAGAGACATGGGAAGCCGTTGGCTGACCTTCACACTGACCAGGGAAAGGCACAGGGAGGGACATGGGAAGCCGTTGGCTGACCTTCACTGACCAGGGAAAGGCACAGGGAGAGAGACATGGGAAGCCGTTGGCTGACCTTCACTGACCAGGGAAAGGCACAGGGAGAGACATGGGAAGCCGTTGGCTGACCTTCACTGACCAGGGAAAGGCACAGGGAGAGACATGGGAAGCCCGTTGGCTGACCTTCACTGACCAGGGAAAGGCACAGGGAGGGACATGGGAAGCCGTTGGCTGACCTTCACTGACCAGGGAAAGGCGCCACAGTACGCAGGGCTGCCGTCCCACTTTTAGAAGCTGTTTTCGGTTGGATTGTAAACTGATTCATTTCAGAAAACATGTGTGCTCGCGCGCATGCGCGCGCGCACACCCACCCACCCCACCCCCCCCCCCCCCCCCACACACACACATAAATACACACACACACATACACACACATAGACACCCCCCCCCCCCCCCCCCCCCCCCCCACACAAAGACACACACACAAAGACACACATACACACGTACACATACACAGAGACATAAACACACATATACACATGAACACACATACACACACATTCACATACACACACATAAACACACACACACACATTCACATACACGCACATGAACACACACACACACACACACACACACACACACACACACACACACACACACACACACACAGAGGAATATTTCACAGGTACGGACAAAGGCTCGAAATGTGGAATAAATACAGGATCGGCCCATGATCCGGATCAGCATACAGATGTTCAGATCTCGGACCATGCTCCCTCTGTCTGGTGGACAGAGGGACGTTTTACGTCATTTTTTCTGAACTAAACCTGGATCCGAGCTGTAAGGGTCCGCCATGGTTCAGTGGTACAACGCCGATCTCTGATTCTGGTGATTCTGGGGGTGGGGAGTTCGTATCGCCGCCGGTACATGTGGATTTTTTTTCCACAGAGTTAAAATTGGTTCTGACCCTATTTCTCGACACAAATCTTTCGAATGAGATGTAAACGGGGATTCCGTGTATGAACTTGCGCGTAACATCTTGCGCACACGTGACGTTCTATCGCCAGCTGACAGACAAAAGGCCAGTGCGGTTGTTCGCCTGTATGACACGTTACACATAGCTTGTATCATCTGTGAACAATGCAAAGAAGGAGTTCAAAACTGAGCGACTGTTTGTTCAGAATATGGCAAGGGAAACGACTGCCAGCAGGCAGCTATCAGTCGGCTCTACCCAGGTAGGCAGCTCGTTGGGTACACAAACGTGGTTCGTAAAGCGCTTTGAGCTTGGTCTACAAACGAGGAAGGCGCTGTGTAACTGCACTCAAGGAAAAAAAAAACATTTGAAAGAGAGGGGGTTAGTTACCGCCAAGGGCATTGACAAACAAAGCACAGGACAAGACACGATGCATTTCGACCTCTTGGATCTTCTTCAAGCAAAAAAAAAAAAAAAAAAAAAAAAAACATTTAACATTTAGGACAGTACAAACAAAGAACGAAGAGAGACTTATCTGATGTCCATGTGGAGAATGGCCCTTTTTCCCACATGGACATCAGATAAGTCTCTCTTCGTTCTTTGTTTGTACTGTCCTAAATGTTAAATGTGATCTATTTTTTTTTTGCTGAAGAAGATCCAAGAAGTCGAAATGCATCGCGTCTTGTCCTGTGCTTTGTTTGTCAATGTCCTTGGCGGTAACTAACCCCCTGTCTTTCAAAATTTTGTTTCGTTCTCCGCCATCAGTCGCTCCATTTTGAAACTACACTCAAGAAATAAATGAAATGAATAAATCTGCTGCAGGGATCACATTCAAAATGTCACGGTTTTTCCAGGGCCATATTAAATCTTCCATTACGTTTGTCGACCTTCGTTAAGATCAGTCGATTTTTTTTTTTTGTGCTAGAATCTTGTTGACAGACGAACAAACAAACAAACCACCCCACCACCAGGAACATGTAATCATGTGACCCCCTTGGCGAGGAACAAATGACGCGGGAAATTGGCAGGTAGGTGGAGGGGAGCGTCTGGAATGTGAAACAGCCGTACTTGCCGCACAGCTACCCCCATCCTTACCCTTAAATTTACACTCGTCCCCACCCCCCCACCACTCCGTCTCACTCCTTTCTCTATCCCTCTCCCCATTCTGCCGCCCCTTCCTTTTCCACTTGCCATTCCGCCCTACACGCCATGCCATCACCCATCTACATACCGTAATTGTGCTGCCATTGGCTTGTGAGAGGACTGCACCAGGATGCTGCAGAAAAAGCACCAACTCTAACACAACAAATCTGGCCATTGGCCCTTATGCGCTCATCTGATAGTGTTGAAGTATAAAGGTCTCATCACTACAGGTTTCCAATGGTTTGTGTGAAGCTAGCTTTTTTTTTTTCTTTTTTTTTTTCGGATCTCGAGATGTGAGGAAAAAAAAAAGGTCTCTAAAATCTGTGAACAAACCCAGCCCGTCATATGACTAACTCTTGTTGCCAATGATGTGAACAAAACCCAGCCCGTCAAGGGACTGTACTCTTGTTGCCAATGATGTGAACAAACCCAGCCCGTCAAGGGACAGTACTCTTGTTGCTAATGATGTGAACAAACCCAGCCCGTCAAGGGACTGTACTCTTGTTACCAATGATGTGAACAAACCCAGCCCGTCAAGGGACTGTACTCTTGTTGCCAATGATCGGTTTGCTGTGCAGTCAGACGAGGTTCGCGTCACTGGAGTCTGACTGCATGGTACAGCTGTGTGCTGTGTTTCCTTTTCTAGCATCGTGATGTTTCCTTTCCCAGCATCGTGATGTTTCCTTTCCCAGCATCGTGATGTTTCCTTTCCTAGCATCGTGATGTTTCCTTTCTAGCATCGTGATGTTCCTTTTTCTAGCATCGTGATGTTTCCTTTCCCAGCATCGTGATGTTTCCTTTCCCAGCATCGTGATGTTTCCTTTCCCAGCATCGTGATGTTTCCTTTCCTAGCATCGTGATGTTTCCTTTCCTAGCATCGTGATGTTTCCTTTCCCAGCATCGTGATGTTTCCTTTCCTAGCATCGTGATGTTTCCTTTCCTAGCATCGTGATGTTTCCTTTCCCAGCATCGTTATGTTTCCTTTCATAACATCGTCATGTTTCCTTTCCCAGCATCGTGGTGTTTCCTTTCCCAGCATCGTGATGTTTCCTTTCCTAGCATCGTAATGTTTCCTTTCCCAGCATCGTGATGTTTCCTTTCCCAGCATCGTGATGTTTCCTTTCCAGCATCGTGATGTTTCCTTTCCTAGCATCGTGATGTTTCCTTTTATAGCATCGTGATGTTTCCTTTCATAACATCGTCATGTTTCCTTCCCAGCATCGTTATGTTTCCTTTCACAACATCTGATGTTTCCTTTCCTAGCATCGCGATGTTTCCTTTCCTAGCATCGTGATGTTTCCTTTCCTAGCACCGTCATGTTTCCTTTCCAAGCATCGTTATGCTTCCTTTCATAACATCGTCATGTATCCTTTCATAACATCGTTATGTTTCCTTTCATAACATCGTTATGCTTCCGTTCATAACATCGTTATGCCTCCTTTCACAATATTGTGATACTTACTTCCATAATATGGTTATACTTACTTTCATAACATTGTTATGCTTACTGTCATAATATCGCGATATCGTTATGCTTACTTTCATAATATCATTAGGCTTATTTTCATGCGCTGAGCTTACTTTCATAATATGGTTAGGCTTATTTTCATAAAAACATTAGGCTTATTTTCATAATATCGTTATGCTTACTTTCGTGATATCGTTATTCTTATTTTCATCATATTATTATGCTTACTTTCATACATCGTTATGCTGAATCTCATAACATCGTTATGTTTGCTTTCACAACATGGATATGCTCATTTTCATAATATGATTATGCTTATTTTTGTAATGTTGTCAAGCTTGCTTTCACAATATCGTTATGCTTACTTTTATAACATTGTCAAGCTTACTTTCATAATATCATTACGCTTATTTCCATTGTATCGTTATGCTTACTTTCATAATTTCGTCGTGCTTACGTTAATGATATTGTTTGTATGCTCGCTTTCATAACATAGTTATGCTTACTTTCATAATATCGTCATACTTTCATAACATCGTTATGCGTATTTTAGTAATATCGTTATGCTTCCTTTCGTAATATTTTTTTGTGCTTCCGTTCATAATAGTGTTTGTGATTCCGTGAATAATATCGTTCTTCCGTTAATAATATCGTTAGCCAAGTGTGAACCCACCTGAGAGGCGCAAACACCCGCAACTTTGGCAGGGGAATGTGAACGATAGTCTGAATGACGCATCCATTGCATGACAGGTACCTGTGTCTCTCCCGTCCTGCTTTCCGCGTTGAGGCCATGGCTTTGTCTACCAGTCATGAGTCCCACTGGACTCAGGCTGATGACATGGGGTAAGGGAGTTTCAGCTCCCTGACCTCCCAGCGCCAGTCAGTGGCCTGAACCACTGTGAACGGTGCTGGTGAGCTGTCACCCATGGAACAATCAATCTCTTGCTCTTTGCGGAGAAGGCAAAACTAGTCACAACACAAGGCAAAACTAGTCCACAACAGAAGGCAAAACTAGCCACAACACGAGTAAAACTAGTCACAACAGAAGGCAAAACTAGTCACAAAAGAAGGCAAAACTGGTCGCAACACAAGGCAAAACTAGTCACAACAGAAGCAAAACTAGTCACAACAACAGAAGGCAAAACTAGTCGCAACACAAGGCAAAACTGGTCACAACAGAAGGCAAAACTAGTAGCAAAATAGTCAGAAGGCAAAAACTAGTCGCAACACAAGGCAAAACTAGTCACAGCTTTAACTGATGGGGACAAGCGAAACACAGCCGGCAAGGATTTGATTTGGGTGATGAAAGATCAAGGTCATCCACCTTTTTTTTGTAGTTTCTTTTTTTTTCCAGAAAAAACTGCCAGACACTCGCTTGGCGTGGTAAGCGATCATTGCAAAGAAGAGGAAAACTAAGTCCATTGACTGATTTCTGAAACCTTTTTTTTCCTGAAATCTCAAGATCCGACGGAAAACAGCGAGAACTCTGTGCAGTAGTCAGACTTTAACACTTTTCTTTAGATTTTCTTTTTTAATCATCCCTTCATGCTTTTTGTTTGTTTAATTTGCACTTTTTTTTTTCAGATCGCACAAATCATAAGACCGAATATTAACTTCAATTCATTGAAAGAATCCGTGGAGATGTCAAGGTTTCGTTTAGTACCCTCAACTTCTGGAGGTTCGGTATTAGAAATTTTCCCCTTTTCTGTCACACTCTATGATTCTGCCTCCTTACTGTCCGTGGCTATCATCCACTGGAGTCTAGTTTTCCCTGGACTTTCAACTGCCTGTGCTGTGGAAAGTCTTTGACTCCTTTTCCATGATTCATGTGGAACATCCTAAGGCCGTTAATTCCGCTGACCAGCTTGTCAACGCTGGTAGGGCTACTGTAAGTCCGTTCTGTCGAATTATTTGCCAACATGGCCTTATTTACGGATGATTTACGGTATTGATATGCTTTGATTTGTTTTACGATTATCAATGTGGATGTGAAGAAATCCAGTGCAGTAGCTGGTGTACTCAACACTACCAAGTCTCTCTGCTGTAAGGGCGTCGACAGCTGAACTGTACAGACCACTGTTGATCTGAACGATACACGTGCCTTGAACGGTGTTCAGGACTGCTCTCTGACCTGGTAGTTTTCCCCACAGTCCTGGTGTGGACCTGTGCCGTCGGCCGAGTAGTAAGCTATCAATAGCTTAATGAGAGTCAGACTCCATTGGAAAGCTGAGTTCGTGCATGTCAGATAAGGATCCGCTGTACCTGAAGCGTCCAACACTTTACAGGTGAAAGACCTGTTAACAGAGCCTGGGGTTGACAGCAGAGATGTCCATCTGTGACGGCAGTTGGCCATGACAGGGGAGACATCTGTGACGGCAGCTGGTCATGACAGGGGAGACATCTGTGACGGCAGTTGGTCATGACAGGGGAGACATCTGTGACGGCAGCTGGTCATGACAGGGGAGACATCTGTGACGGCAGCTGGTCATGACAGGGGAGACATCTGTGACGGCAGCTGGTCATGACAGGGGAGACTGGGGGACTGCTGTGCCTCAGGTCTACAGTGCTGCACAATGTGGCTGTGCATGCTGCACACACACACGGATGCATGCGCACGCATGTGTGTGTGTTTGTGTGCGTGTGTGGTGTGTGTGTGTGTGTGTGTGTGTGTGTGTGTGTGTGTGTGTGTGTGGTGTTGTATCTGATGTCGTTCCGTGGTCGCTTTTTTTTTTTCTTTCTTTTTCTTTCTTTTTTACTATTTTTGTTTTTAACTGTTCAGTATTACCAATCAGTTTTTCCTAAAGCGTACATAACGCATTTCATTCAAGAGCAGGAGACAAAAAATACTTAAAAGAATTCCTACAGAAGAGCCTACGTGGATCAAATCTGTAAAAGTCTATTATCAAAGTATTACAAGTCACAATGCATGACATAATACGAATACCTCAATATTTCCAAAGAACTTTACAAAAACAAAGAAAGAAAGAAACAAAGAAACACAAAAAAGCAACCCCCCAAAAAAAAAAAAAAAAAAAAAAAAAAAAAAAAAAAAACGAAAAGCAAAACAAACAAACAAAGAACCGAAGAAATTTAAACAACAGTTTGCGAAACTATATAGAGAGTTTGGCAATAGAAGGTCTTCAGAGAAAAAAACCCATAGACAAGTGTTTCGGTCCTGACCTCCTTACACTCTAAGGGGGCCGGGCAGCACCCAGGTCATGACTCCCAGATTCCCTTCTACTGACAACTTTTGTCCGTTTCCCTGGCGCGCTGCCGGGAGTCGAACTGGCAACTTTGAATGGGTAGACGTCTCAAGGCGTGCCTTTCGAATGGATAGGTGTCACAAGGCGTGCCTTTTGAACGGCTGTCTTACCCAAATCACTATAGAACACCTATTCTAAGCTGAGAAATTAAGCCTTATGAAGTTCACGTTTGTTCCTCCTCGAGCAGATCTAGCTGGAACTCTTTTAATGACTGACTAGACTGGCACACTTCTCAGTCTTGTAGATGTGAGTTTGCTCCATTCTGCTGTTGTATGGCGAAGTGAGTTCGAGCAGAAGCTTTTGTTTTGATGAACCTGAGTGGACTACAATATACGAATTCATGCCACTCTTCCTGATGATCTCCGGATCGTTCTCTCATTCTGGAGGATCTACTGTGCATTTCTAGTCAGCCACCACCATTACCACCACTACCACCACCACAACAACAACAAGGAACGGAATAACGAAAATGAAAAATTCAATGCTTAGACCGGCCAGATCAAAAGTGGGGGGAACTCACATTTCAACACTGATCAACGAGGACACTTTTTTTTCTGCTGCCAAATCCGTGAGTTCTATATGCCGAACTCGTCTTGAGAGTGATGTGTATTTCTATCAACATTCTCAAAACTGGTGTGATATGCGATCAGCTTTATTTACCAGTGGAATAAATAAACCATTGTTGTTGTTGTTTTCTTGTTGTTTTTTGTTGCTTTTGTCGATCTTCTTCTTCTTGTCCTCCCTCTTCTTATCTGCTGATTATTTAAAAATTGGAAAATTTAATACATCGGGGGAAGTCTTAGCAAACTGGGCGTGCACAAAGTGAAAAATGCTAAGAAGCTGAACAAATGAAGATAGGGTGGCGGGGGTGGGGTGGGGGGGGGGGGTGAAATGAAAATCGGGCATGGGTCAAAAAGCAAGGTGACTGCAGCAGAAAAGATGGCAGACGACATGGAGACTGTCAGCAGGCTGGGCAGCTGAAGCTTGACGAGTGTTCCACGATTCCTGTGGGACCCAGCTGCCTCCAGTCACCCTGGCGTGTCCTCCTCCCCATCCCTCTGCCCATCCCTTTCACAGCATTTCCATCCCCTGCTAACCAAGTTAACGACGGCGGTTTTCTCCCTCTAGGATTTCATTAGCCGGAAAATGGCCGCTAATGACTGCAGAGCAGCTTCCCCTCCGTCCCTGGTGAGCTGCCGACAGTGCGGCCAGCGTTTTAATCCATCTGTCCCTTTTCCAACACTTAATTGCCCGGATGCGGAAGCTAGTTAGGTGGTACATGCACAGTATGGAATTTGATGCTCCCAGCTGTCGACTTACCCAAACATGCAGAGCACCCTCCACATCTACGTCCTCTCTACATCATGGATATAACCTTCTACACTTAGTTGACGATGTTCAAGACCACATGTAAAAAAGCACGACCTTTATATAAACAAGAAAATAAAAAAAGGCACGTGATCAACGTTCAACGCTTGAAAGAGGGGTGCCCGGGGACACCCCAGAGGCTGAACACTATCCCAGCACATTTCCTTTAAGATCCCTCGCCTTGAAGACAACGGTGGTCTTCTTCACAACGAATATGACGTGGACTGTGAACGGAAAGAATTGAATGAGATCTTCATTGTTTACACTTCGTGTCTGTTTGTCATCACTGTCTCTGTTTATCACTGTTACAGCATACATCGGGCTCCGTGATTCGTCCAGTTCTGTTCACTACCTCGGCGTACACCTCTCGGAATTCTTCGAAGTAGACGTATTCTAGACAACCTCAGGAGTGGGACAAACGAAATGCCGCATCTGGTCTGTGATACAGTATATATAAGGATGACTGTGACATAAGATAGGATGTATATGACTGATGTGACAGAAGATAGGATGTATATGACTGATGTGACAGAAGATAGGATTATATGGCTGATGTGACAGAAGATAGGATGTGTATGACTGACTGTAATATGACTGACGGTGACAGATAGGATGTATATGACTGACTGTGACAGAAGCTTTCTATACCATCAGAAGTGTTCACTTTGATTGTTCGGGCATTACCTAAAAATCGGTTCGTTCCGATGTTTACCAACATTCGCAAATGTTGTACATTTGATCGTCGTTTTATCACGATTTGAAAAAGAGATTCCAAAATACTATCATTCGGAGTCCATACTTTTGTCGAGTTGCCTTTATCAGGTCTATGAAAAACAGGAAAGTGAACAGAACTAATACCTCTACTACTGTTAGTTATGTTTCGTTGCATTCCACAGGCAAATGAAACACGTGATGGTCAGGAGGACTGATATTTGAAATAAGGCATCCCACAGGCCAGTTACAGACGTTGAGATGAACAAGACTGATACTTAATTCACAAAATTTTTCGGTTTCCACAGCAACATATCAGACTTGATTAACAGGACTGATAATGTATCCACCAGTGTGTAATACAGTATTCCACAGGCTGAGGACAAAGTGGTGAACGGGACTTATACTGTATCCACCAGTGTGTAATACAGTATTCCACTGTTGGAGACACATTCAAAAAACGTTTGCACGCAAACAGATGAGGTAGTTCAATGCAATGGAAACGAGACAGACCCCAGATTTCTGCTGCATACAACAACATTGGCTTCACTTGAGCATCAAACAATAAAAAAAAAAAAAAAGACAGATCGATCTAAAGTCCCCAATCTCCGCATCGTTTTCATGATCTGTACAACTTTTCCTTTAGCTCGTCCTGAGAATTCTTCGAGTGCAATGTCGTACGACAATTTTTTGGTCAATGTAAATCCTAAGTAGTTATAGCTGTTTACTATTTCGATTTCTTTATCCTGATAAAACCATTTTTCTGACTTTGTCAGAAACCCGCCCTTCCTAAAAACCATTACTTTCGTCTTGTTCAGGTTTGCTTTGAGCCCTAAAGAAGTTGAAGCCTTTTCGAGGTTATTTATCTGATTTTGAAGCCCAACTGGAGTTGTCGAGAACAAGCAGATATCATCGGCAAACAACAAGAAGAATATTTCCTGCAAGCCTGGTAGAAGTTGGAATCCATGCTTTCCATTCTGTGTCACTTGATCGGCAACTTCAGTGATCAGCAGGGAGAAAATCAGGGGAGACAACATGCAACCCTGTTTCACACCTGCCGGGACAGTCAAAAAATCAGAGACTTCATTGCCCCCAACGCACACACGACTGCACCGATGCGTAAATACCTTGTAGCATACGTAGCATTTTGGTAGAGGTTTTAATCTTTTTAAGAACAAACCAAAGGCAATCCCTATCGACTGAATCGAAAGCTTTCATATAATCAATAAAAGCAACGTACACTTTACATTTTCCCTTTCCTGTAAACCGCTTTTTTTAATTATAGATACTAGAGTAAAAATATATGGTCAATCGTTTCATAATTTTTACGGAATCCAGCTTGTTCTTCGCAAATGTTATTTTCCTTTTCTGCCCATGTGTATAAACGTTTATTTAGAATAGACGTAAAGACTTTACTAATAATACTTAACAATGAAATACCACGATAATTTTCAGGGTTATTTGCATCTCCTTTTTTAAACAATGGGACTATAACTGATCGCGACCACTCATCTGGATAAACGCCTTCATCAAACAGATTATTAAACAATTTAGTAAGAAAGGGGTTATCAAATTTTCTGCTACCTTCAAAAATTCACCAGGTATTTCATCGATCCCAGCAGCTTTACCAGTTTTTATTTTACGAATTGCATATTTAACTTCTTCCTTAGTTATTTCTTCTCTCCTTAATGGAAATATTTCTTAGTTATTTCTTCATCTATTTCTGGAACATGAATGGAAATATCTTCTTCATCTACAGTAGCATTGTGCCCCGGCGATATATGGTGTATGTTGCCCTAAAACCTCGGCGATATGATCTTTCCAACTTTCTATGTTTATGGTTACGTTATTTTTAATCCTTGGGCTTACTCGCTTTACTAACGACCAGAATTTTGAACTATCATGTTTATTTAGTAATAGAGTAGCACGAACAGACTGATTATAACATTTCTTTTTTTCGTTCAGTTTAGACTGATAATCGGATCGTTCTCGTAGAAAAACTTGCTCATCCTCCCCTTTACGTGTACGGGTGAAGCGGCGTAAGCAACTAACGACCTGACGTTTCAGTTTTCTGCACTCCATGTCAAACCATTTATTCACACGCTGCGCGGCCCCCCAAACTGGACCGTTCGTCGCATGCACTGCCCCGCAGTGAGCAACAGCGACACAAACTGGCCCAGCGCGGATTTGGCACTGACCTCAATATGGTTCATTGCTTCTTCCATGGCTTGCTTCCCTTCGCCGGAAACTAAATAATCTAAAAATAAAAATATCTGCTTTTTTTCTGGTCCCCATTTTAATTTTTCCATATTTCTTTTATCCCTGTAACTGCATAGATTATCATCTTGAGTGGCAACAGAAACAGTGAGTTCTATAGGCAGATGCTGCGACTCAATACGATTTGCAACTGACATATTTTTAACATAATGTACAAAATCTACGGAAGACAAAAAGAAATCAATGGTGCTATTTCCTCTCTGTGACAAAAGGTGAAGTTTCCATCACCATCACCATCAACACAACCATTAAAGGCGTCAACTGGAACATAGCACAAAACTGAATCAACATTTTCCCAAAACTATTTTACAACATCATCCTGTGATTTTCTTTCAAAAGTATTTTCTGGTTTTTCCCTCAAAATATTCATCAACACTCACATCTAGTTACCAATCACCAATTCGTGAATTCAAATCACCACCAATCAAATAAAACAAATCTTCACCACATTCCATCAAAGACATCATAAACTGTTCCAGTTTTTGCAGGTTGCAATCAAAATCTTTCTTTTCATAATATGGACTCTTAACTGGGTGATTGTAAATACCAAGGAAAAGAACATCGTTTTCACAACCAAAAAGCTCCTTTGTTATTTTGCAACACAAGATTTTGTCACATTTTTGTTTCTATTTTTGTAATATATTTAGAAATTGTTTTTCGAATCAACATATCAGTTCCACCAGAACTACGTCCCATTTTTGACAGCTTTACTGCAGGACAATGCAAAACAACAAAATCACCAAAGTAAACATCAAAATCAAAGGAACGCACTGTAAACGATTCGCAAAGAAAACAAAATCGAAAGATGTTATATAATCAACAAAATCAAGATCAGTAAGTTTAGAAAAGAGAGAGAGAGAGAGAGAGAGAGAGAGAGAGAGAGAGAGAGAGAGAGATAAACAGACGGACAGACACACACACACAGAAGACTGAGTGATAGACAGATAGACATTCGGTCCAACTGATAAAGAGGCAGGCAGGTGTACAGACAGAAAGACAGATAAATCGACAAATAAAGATGAGGATAGAGACACATGGAGAAAGAGGAAACGAAAGGAAACAAAACCAGACAAAATGATATTCAACCAGAGTAATGAGACGAGCATACAATGTTCTTTTCCATCCAGCCCCGAGGAGAGAGAGAGAGAGAGAGAGAGAGAGAGAGAGAGAGAGAGAGAGAGAGAGAGAGAGAGAGAGAGAGAGAGAGAGAAAAACAAAGAAAAACGAAGCCACAACGACAATAACAAATTGGGAAAAGCAAAAAATAAAAATGGACATGAAGAGAGAGAGAGAGAGAGAGAGAGAGAGAGAGAGAGAGAGAGAGAGAGAGAGAGAGAGAGAGAGACAAACAAACAACAAACAAACGAAAAACAATGACAAAACAAGGACTACACAGAGTGTTTGGGAAAATTAAAAAAACAAAACAAAACAAACCGGAACCAAGGAGAGAGAGAGAGAGAGAGAGAGAGAGAGAGAGAGAGAGAGAGAGAGACAGTCAGACCAGAGAAGAGAGATTCACAAGACCATGAAGTCCATGACTGAATTATTGTAACATTTGTAATTGGATGCAACAATTGGGATTCCAAATAAGTGCTAAGAAGCATGACCCCCCCTCCCACCCCCCCCCATCCCACACCCCCCCCCCCCCACACACACACACACACACACACACAGAGCTGTATGTGTGTGACCCATTTTCTTCAAAATCCACTGAACTCCGCGGCACAATCACATGTTTCCCAGCTACGGAAAGCGTATGATTTGCGCAACCCAATTCTGACATGCGTTTGGACTGGTGTATCTTGTTCAGTACATCCGTGTGAAAACTCTGCCATGGTGAAATGAGAATGTCTAGAGGCTGAATTTCTTTTTGATACATTCGGCCGGCCTAACATCCATCTTGTCTGAAACAGATTTCCGCTCGCGCTGAGATAAAATTTAGCTCCATTGATAATGAGTAGGTGAAAGACCATACTGCCTCTTTTCCCAGCTTCTCTTGCCTCTTTTAGGTAAGTACCCAAAAGCTTACTCATTTCTTGAACTCGTTTACTGAAGTCCTCTCCAATGTAAAAAGATATCCCTTTAAGCTTACCTCTAGCTCTCACAATTTCCTCTTTGTTTTTATACAAAGTACATCTGGCCACAATTGGAGAAATTTGAAAAAAATATTGATGAAGCTTCGCCGAAAAAAAAACGTTAACAAACGAATCACAAGATAAAACGCGACGCGTATCGACCTCTTAGATCTTCTTCAGGCAAAATACACTACACTCAGGACAACGAAAATGAACGAGCAATCACTTATCTTCACCAATTCGGCGCAGGATTGGCGTTGAATCAACATTCATCTGGTGGAAAATTGGATGAAGACAAGTGATTGCTCGTTCATTTTCGTTGTCCTGAGTGTTGTGTATCTTGCCTGATAATATCGAAGAGGTCGAAACGCGTCGTGATTTGTCTTGTGATTCGTTTGTTAACGTTTTCCGGCAGAGCTTTATCAATAATTCTTCAAATTTGTTTAGATTTCCACCTGCAGCCGCCTCACTTTCCACCTAGACACAATTGGAGAGTCTTTCTTAGAGGACACACGGTGGACGCGATAGAATTGAGAGAGAGAGAGAGAGAGAGAGAGAGAGAGAGAGAGAGAGAGAGAGAGAGAGAGAGAGAGGAGGGGAGAGAGGGAGGAGGGGGACGAGGAGAGAGTAGAGAGAGAGACAAGAGAAGAAAGAAAGAAAAAGATGGAATTCAGACTGTCAATGAGAACGTACTGTGGCAAAAATAAGAGTTTGGAAAGAGAGAAAATGAAAAAGTCGAAAAAGATAAAGAGTAACATAAAAAAAAAAAACTTGTTTTAGTCCCTATTGTTTAGGACCAAACGCCCTCGAAAAAGAACGAACCAAACAAATTAAAGAACAACAACAACAACAACAACAAAACCAAACAAACGAAATAACCACTGATATTTGATGAAAGGAAAAGTAGAAATAAAGAAACAAACAGGAGGCAGATGGACAGACAGGGGACACTGAACACATACACAATCGAAACCAAATGTATTGTTAGGTCACACACACACACACACACACACACACACACACACACACACACACACACACACACACACACACACACACTCACACACTCTCACTCTCACACACACACACACACACACACACACACACACACACACTTGTCACACGTTCTTCTCTTCCACTAAAAGACATAGATCAGACATCCAGCTCAGTGCCAGAACAACACTGTCAGCTTATCGGTCGCCGGTGATTCAGCTGTCCAGCATTTCTGCATGTGCTGCACTGGTCGCAACAATACCACCCCGTGAACTAGATGGTTGGCTGTAACGTCTTGTCATACGATGTCCTTTATACTGAAGGTCAGTGGATCACCCCTGTCCAGTCTCACCATGAAACCTAGGCTCCAGGGATATGCACAGAGAGCACAGGGAAAAGAGGTGACACTGGCATGGTGCCTGAAACCCTGGCGCTCACTGACAACACGTTGGTGCCGGTGGGTTCTGGCTACAGGCATTGTCACGCAGACACCCGCGCTCCTCCGCTCCAGTGACAGACGATGTCCGGAAATCTGCAAGGGAGGTAATCTGTTTCAGAGCTCGCGTTCAGCGAAAGCATCCCCGCCGTTTTCATCGACAGACGCCGCTGGTAGGCACGCTCCAATCAGTTTAGCTTCATCAGTGAGCTGAACAGTTCAGTCAAAGAGAGAAAAATGCCAAAGCGATAGTCAGAAACGAGCGCCTGGGGGACCCTGTTAGGCACACTGTCCCTTTAAGCCCTGATCGTTAGTGATCGTCCCTGATCGTTAATCAGGCACACGCTTCAAGTTAAAATATGACTCTCTAGATCTATTTGTTTGACCCATGAACTGAAAAGCGCACTCTTATTTGTCATGGAAAGATAAGCGTTATCTTCCCCTGATCGTTTATCAGAACACACGCTTCATTTACACTGGCCCAAAGAGGCAGGGAGCTGGGAGAGGAGCTCAGGGAGCTCTACTGCACCACGTCCTGTCCCATTCCCTATATCTAAGGTCTTTAGACTGTAACATATAAGTTTGTTTTTATTAGAATTTGGTTTTGTTTGTTACTTTGTTTTGTTTCTGAATACCGTTCTTACTTACACCCACTTCAAAACGGGCCAAGGTCTCTCTCTCTCTCTCTCTCTCTCTCTCTCTCTCTCTCTCTCTCTCTCTCTCTCTCTCTCTCTTGTGTGTGTGTGTTGTATCTCTCTCTCTCTCACTTTCTCTCTCTCTCTCTGTCTCTTTGTCTCTCTCTGTCTCTGTTTCTCTGTCTGTCTGTCTGTCTCTCTTTCTCTCCTTCACACACACACACACACACACACACACACACACACACACACACACACACACACACACACACACACACACACACACACACACACACACGCACGCACGCACGCACGCACACACACACACACACACACACACACACACACACACACACAGAATCCAAAGCAGCAGTGGTGAACGACCCGATAGAGTCCAGCTAATGTCCGTTTCTATTAACCTTTCTCTTTCACGCACAGCATTTTCAGTGTGGCATCATTGTGATCCACAGACTGCCGTAGTGCTGGAACCAGTGCCAGTCTGGAAACAGCCAGAAAAAAAACCTGGTTCACACTGAACAAAGAAAGAAGAAAAAGAGCGTCACCGTGCAGATGTTTGTACAACAGCAGTGTTATATTCTGACGATAGGTTACATCATCCTGAACAGCTCTCGTGAAACCATGGCTCAACAACATTTTTACCACCCGCAGACGGTAGGATCATTACTGGAAGCGGGTCAGTCTGGAACAATATTATTTAGACCTATTTCAGCAGAGCAGGCGAAGTTTGCGTTGCTAAATGTCACCAGAAAATGTATAGGACACAACACACAGTTCAGCTGTGTCGCATTGGTTTTCACTTAGAAAGCGGTCAGCTGGAAGGTAAGTGAGAGGGGGAACAGAGAGTGGAGAGAGCCGAACCTTAAAGTTCCTGTTGTGAGAACAAAGGACAAGAAGGGACTGCCCATGGCAACGTACCGCCGGCACGGGTCAATGCACGAGCACAGCGGAGGGAGGAAGTGGGCTACACACCACAGCTTTGTCCTCCTCTTCTGTGAGAAAACAGGATTGTGGGAAGCTGTATGGAGAGAACGACGATTACACTGTATTCACTGGCAGTCTTGAAGCAGCGCCATTCTGCAGACAAAACGTTTCTCCTGGCAGCTTCATTCAGCTGTAGCGGATGGATGTTCCCCTGACCAACTTCAGGTCTGTGGATTAGTCATGCATGAAGGCCAACGTTTCAACCACAAATCAGCTTAGCATCTGTGCTGCGGATTCTGTCTCATTACGAGACAGGCCTAACATCATACTTCTTCCATTCAATACTTGCGTTTTGGGCAGACGCGCATATATGCAGGCACAAGTGCGCACATGTGTGCATGCAGGAGCATGCTCATGAAAGACCTCACGCCTACACACGCATGCACAGATATAAGCATATCACACGCGCGAGCACACACACACACACACACACACACACACACACACACACACACACACACACATTCACACACGCACGCACGCACACACACACACACACACACACAGACACACATTCACACACGCATGCACGCACACACACACATTTATACACACGCACGCACGCACACACGCACGCACACACACAGACACACAGACACACACACA
>JADBJO010000369.1:662584-672584 GCA_016801955.1 Conus betulinus | reverse complement strand
AGCTCCGTGGTGCATTCTATGTCATGTGCTGCCATGATGCAATGACACATGCGAGACATTTTACAGCAGATTCCATGAAAACCTTGTTCAGAGATGTTCCACCAGATGCGATCTTTGAATTGTTGAAAGAGATTAACATTTTTTATCGGATCTGAGATTTTATAGTGGAAAGATTTTTAACAAAAATTTAGGGTGGATTTTAGATGTATTTTAAGAGAGTTGTATGAATGAATGAAGGACTTGTGAGTTGATTTTAATGTAGTGACAGCCCTGATATGGCCCTTTGCGGTCGGCTGGGCTATAAGCAACATTACCTGACCTTACCTTATCTCTCTCGCTTGTTCGCTCCTTCGTCGTTCAAGTACTGTGGTAAGGCATAAATTCAAAGTCGTAGACGCATTGTTCACATTTCTCTTTTGTGCCTTGAATGGTTTTACGTTGTCGTTATTTGCCCAATCACAGGTGGAAACAACATGTTAAAAAGTATCCCCGATCTATGTTACAGCCTTGTTAATAAATAGACTGTCTCGTAAAAAAAAAATAAATAAAAGACTGTAAATGTTGTTTATCTCCTTTGTTCGTTCTTGCCCACCTGCTCTGCATTCATTGCTCCAGTCGTCTTTCCTTCTTTGTCGCTGCTCCTTCAGGAGCTTGACGTCAGCGGCACATGGCCATGGACAGGAAACAGAAAATGACCCCTAGTCCGAAAATACTTCACGTCGTCGAAGTCAAGAAAAAGAAACTCATTGATTTTTATTCACTATCGTCAACATGCACCGCTATCTCCCTCACCTCACCGTCCCCATCATGTCTTTGAGGTGGTGTGAGGGGAGCGGGAGGGTGGGGGTGGAGGCTAAGGAATGAGGAGGATGGGGTGGGGATGTCTATCCATGAAACACATCAACAGTTTCTTAGCCAGACTTCAGTCTAAACGTACACAGAGCATTTGCCTTTACCAAATTCCCTTCGACTCCGCCCTAAAACCCCTGCAAAAGCTTTCTTCTATTAATTATTCAGGTGGACTGGGTAAAAATCTGAATGCGTCTCAGACATTTTACGGTAATCTCTAGTTGTTTTCCTCTCCCTCTCTCTACCCCCCCCCCCCCCCCCCCCCTTCAAAAAAAGAAAAACACGCTTGACTGAAAATCTTTGACAGAGTAACTTTCTCATTGGATCGGGTTCAGGGGAGGACGTTTGTGTGCAGACCTTTCCTGAAGGAGATCTACAATTGTGATAGTGACAGTCTGCCAGTCTCACTTCACCCTAATGCCTCATAAAGCTTGGAACAGACTTCGATTAGGTCAGTGTGTAGGCTGTCAAGGTCATGAGAGCATGTTTAAGGTCTCTTCCAAAATATAGTAATCACAGCAATACTTGGCCTCATAAGGAACAATTAATCTAAGATCTTAGAAACAACCCCCGATGCCATGTCGTTTTAGCAGATGTTTATTGTTTTCATTCTGATGTTGATCATGATCAGGGGTTAAGCTATATCGTGAAGCATTTTCATCAATATATTTGATGACACAGAAGATCAGCGGTCAAAAAATCATTTGTAATTTTTTAATTAAACATTCAACCGATCTGACGACAACAAATCTAACCGCGGCAACCGTTTGTTTAACCATATTGATTCCTGTATATGTGTGCTTTCAGAAAACTTATTTCACGGTGGAGTTCGACGATGATCGACCAACATGCCTTCGTTTGTCTCACGTTTCTTGGAGATTTGGACCCAACACGTAAACACTGGACAGATGATCTTAATCATTCAAAGGATCCTGCTCATTCTGAAGTCACTCATGATCAAGATTGCATGTATACAACGCTTGTTCTGTTTAAGTGTTTTGACTCACTACTGAAATGACTGTATACAACGCTTGTTCTGTTTAAGTGTTTTGACTCCCTACTGAAATGACTGTATACAACGCTTGTTCTGTTTAAGTGTTTTGACTCCCTACTGAATGACTGAAGGGAACCTTCCCCTGGAGACGTCGCAAAGCAGATGTGGGGAAGGAAGAGAGCATCATGTGATATTGAGAAAATCATTCACGGAATGAATGGTGTGTCTGATCAGAAAGCAACCGTCAAACACAACAAAACATTTATTCACAGTGCAGATCTGGAGCATGTGTTGGGTGCAGACTATCCTTTGTGCAAGGGTCACTGAAGTTGTGTGGGCCTTGGTCCAAAGCCCTGGGCGCGGCAGACCTGGAGCCACACACTGTACGAACAAGTGGTGGTAGACGGCTTCTTGTCCATCTCCGGCTGTTCTTCTAGTAATGCTACTGCTACAGCAACTGTTGTTGATCCGGCGTCTCCTCTTTCTCCTCCTCCTTATTACTATTTGTACTACGACTGGCAATGTTGCGATTGTTACTGCTCATGCTGCTGCCGCTACTGCTGCTGATACCGCTATCTTTATGACTACGTCTTCAATTAATGCTGCTGCTGATACTGCTATCTTTATGACTACTTCTTCAATTAATGCTGCTGCTGATACCGCTATCTTTATGAACTTCTATTAATGCTGCTGCTGCTGCTCCTTTTGCTACGGTTGCTTCTATTGTTGCTTGTGCTGCTTTTTGCTACGGTTGCTTCTATTGCCGTTTGAACTGCTACTACAACCGTACTCGTACTCAACTCTCTTCCTCCTTCTCTTCCTCCTCCTCCTCTCCTCCTCCTCCTCCTCCTCCTCCTCCTCCTCCTCCTCCTTCTCTTCCTCCTCCTCCTCCTCCTACCACTACTACTACCACTGCTGTTGTCGCTGCTGCTAATGCTACTGCCATTTCACTTACCAGCGCTACCCATCCAGGGCTGTTAATTCCTACTGATCAGAAGTGGAGTTGAAGATCCCCTGAAGGGTACAGCCGCCCTGTGTTCAAAGCTGATGTACTTTAAGGTCATACACCTATGATTGCTAGCGCCATTATTTCATGAAGGCATGTAATGTGAACTCGCTCCCGTCTTCCCCGGAGCCAGGGTTTACTGCACTGACAGCAGACTTTTTCTACGCTTGTCTTCTGCCACGCAAAGGTGTGTCTCCGTACGCCCTGTCCCTGACTGCCCCTAGGCGAACGAAAGTAGCAACACACTGAATTCCCCAAAGCGATGCATAAACTAACATCAAGAGTAACACACGATGTCATCGTGACTGGCATGTGGTCAAATCTGTATACCTGAACCATGCAGCCAGTGTTCAGAAAGAACAAAAAGCCTGAAAGCCTGAGGCAGCATCACCTGGCTTTTCCCTAGCTGCCTCCGCACCCCGTCACCGTTCACAACGGGGGTCGAAAAGCTGTTGCTGCTACTGTTGTTGCTTTTGTTTTGTTACTGTTGTTATTGAATCTTATTTTTTTGGGGAGATGATGATGACGATGATGATGATGCGAGTATAATTCTATTATTACTATTATTATTCTCATCATAATCATCGTTATTATTATTATTATCATTATTATTATTATTGTTATCATTACTATTATCATTATCATCATCATCATCATCATCATTATTATTATTGCTGTTGTTGTTGTTATCACAATTCTTCTTCTTCTTCTTCTCTTTAACATATTGTCATATTTTTTCAGTTTTATCCCACTGCAGTCTGCGCCCAGATCGGAGAGTTGAGCGACTGTTCGTCCTGTGTTTACATCGTTTTGACTGTTGTTTGTCCTGCCCGAAGAATACCCAATAGTTCGAAACGCGTTATGTCTGTTTGTTGTTATCTGTTTTCTTCCTTCGTTTGTCGGCTCAGTAATTCTATGTTTGCTGTTATGCGTCAGTCTCCACCTGAAGTGAACCCACGTTGAAACCTGGGTTGCTTTTAGCCGTCATTTTCAATATAGTCCGACCGATTTCACGTGCGGCGGGAAAGACAGTCTGAACCTCTGATGTATCTACGTAGATTTCCGTGCAAAGAGAAGTAGAAAAAAGCGACTGAGTTCATGCGTAAAAAAAAAAAATGCTCATACTGCGACAAACATCATAAACCAGATTACGGAGATACGTAGACACACCTTGTGCCGAGGCACACACCAGAGGAAAATATGAAAGCATTGAACTGGGCGCATGATGGAAAGGGCAATTGGACGATACAGAGTCCCCCACCCCTCCCCTTACTGCACGCTAAGGATGTTTCAGTATCTGTGCCCTTTGGTTATTCTGCGCAAGTAGTTTTCCCCTTCGTACTTGTCATCTTATGTATCAAATGAACTGTTTGAGACAGCTTAAAACCATTGACATTGATACCATGCCCTGTCCTCTCACCTCATGACCCCGCACTTCCATTCCCTAATCTAAGTTAAAAAGAACTAATGACAAAAATACGATTAGTACCTCTTTACTATAAGAATTACAAGATCTGATTTCCCGTGTGTGTGTGTGTGATATTTTCCCAACAGCCTTGGGTGGAATTATGCTGACGAATATGTTTTGATAAAAATAAATGATACTGAATGTGCACTTTTTATGTACTGCCTTTTCTTAGTTTTGTATTGTAAAGAGCAAAGGGTATTTTGTACGTACTTCATACTGAATACACTTTGTTCGAGCAGTCTTGCATTTCTAAAGATTGAAGGTGATCCACTGGGTGTGACATGTGAGGATTACTTGAGGGTGAAACGCGTCGTGGTTTGTGTTGTGATTTTTTTGTTCATGTTTGGCGGATTTCTTACATAAACTTTTAAAGATTTGTTTAGATTTCCGCCCGCATTCGCCTCATTTTGCTTCTAACACGGTTACTTTTGTAGGGATGAATTTTTGATACACTTAAGTATAGTGACATCTGATGTATTTGAGTTAAAGGGAACTTTGATACAGCTAGTAAATTTGAAATAGATTTCTGATAAAGCTGATTAAACAGACAAGGGTTTGTTGTGTGACTGATTAAGCAAACGGGACCAATGATGTAAACAATTAAGCAGAAAGGGACTTGCAAGACAGCTGATTGTGTGGAAAGGACCTGCAACACAATAGTTTAAGCCCAAACGGGTTTCTAATGTAATAAGGAGAAAGGGACTTTGGATACAGCTGTGTAAGCAGAAGAGGGTTTTTTAATAAAGTTAATTTTGATGAAGAGGACTTTTGATGAACAGTTAATTTTGATGAAGAGGACTTTTGATGAACAGTTAATTTTGATGAAGAGGACTGTTTAAGCAGAAGAGGACTTTTGATTAACAATTACTTTTGAGGAAGAGAAGAGGACTTTTGATTAACAATTACTTTTGAGGAAGAGAAGAGGACTTTTGATGAACAGTTAATTCAGCTGAAAGGGACCTTCGATGAAGGATTTTCGATTATACAGCTAATCTTGTGGAGAGGACCTTCAGTATAGTCAATGAAACGGAAAGAGATTTTTGATACAGCAAATTAAGCGGAGCTTCTGATGCAGTAAACTTAGCAGAATGGACTTCTGATGTTTTCAAAGAAACAGAAAAAAACTTCTAATACAGTTTTTTTTTTTTTGCTGTCTCATATTCCGTGCCTTTCCTGTTGCACACATCCTCCTCCAGACCTGTTCCATCCCATCCCAGGCAACAGTGGGCCACAGACAATAGCCAGTCGTCATGAGGCAACCCACTCTCTGACATATTTCATTATGTGTTAGGACCGCGTACCTTACAATACCAGTGTAGCAGGTACCAATCGAGTGCACCAAGGGGAACATGTATATCTCCTTTCCTTGAAATCAAACGCTTGGGAATCTCTCTCTCTCTCTCTCTCTCTCTCTCTCTCTCTCTCTCGCGCGCGCTCGCACACACTCTCTCTCTCACACACACGCGCACACGCACACACGCGCGCTCACGCACACACACACACACACACACACACACACACACACACACACACACACACACACACACACACACACACACACACACACACACACACACTCACACACACGCACACACACACACACACACACACTCTCACACACTCTCACACACACACACACACACACACACACACACACACACACACACACACACACACACACACACACACACACACACACACACACACACACACACACACACACACACACACACACCTTTCAGGTCAGGCCAGTAACGCGGCACTATACATCATGAAGAAGCTGTCAGTATTTAGTATTGCCTAATAAATCTCTTACACTGCTTTTCTTTAAAATTCATTCGATGCGTAAGTCCTGCTTATCTAAGGCTGGATCATGGGGTCTAGATGCTGCTGATCATAAACTTAAAAATTCATTTATATGCATCTAAAAGAGTCCGAAGTGTATCACCACTAAATCCGATGTTCATGACAGACATCGTGTATCTCTGCACGGTGCTCTTAAATGCATTCAATACTGGCTGAAAGTGACACAGAGGGTTGAATGTAAACTGTAAACTATGCCATGAAACGCATAAGATGTTGTTACAACTGGAAAATAGAACCAAGAAGAAAATGTGTCTCATGTTAGAACAAAATTATACAAGTATGGTTTGGATCTGTGTGAGGTGACATTGACAGCCATCACCATCTACCCCCTCTCACCCATTTCCCAAATCCCTCCCCTCCCCTCTCTCTCTTTCTTTCATCCACATTCCTCAGTGTTTCTAGTTGTGTCATAACACGACATCAAGCTTCACCCCCTCTACTCCTTTCTCCTCTCACTCCGTTTGCTCCGTCTGTGTGGCTGACCTTGTTGCAGGCTAACATGAAGAGAAGACATGACTGTGAAAGGGATACAGGCAAGTTTTGACACAACTTGAGTTGGGTCATCGCTTCCCCTCCTTTTCACCCCTTGTTATCACATAGTGCTGTAACCCTTGTGAAACAGCCTGTGACAGTTCAAAGTGTCCGCGGAAACAAAGTGTCTGCATGCAGACACTTTGTTCCCTGCGGACACTTTGTACCGTGAACTGACATTCAAAGTGTCCGCAAAAAATCCTGCGGACAGTTTGTTCCGCGAGGTGACATATAACTTACAAAAGCGGAACAAAGTGTCCGCAGCCCGTTTCAGCCTCAGTGTGAGTGGGTGAATGTGCATGCGCGTGCCTGCGTGCATGTGTGTGTGTGTGTGTGTGTGTGTGCGTGCGTGCGTGCGTGCGTGTGTGCGTGCGTGCGTGCGTGCGTGCGTGCGTGCGTGTGTGTGTGTGTGTGTGTGTGTGTGTGTGTGTGTGTGTGTGTGTGTGCGTGCGCGCGCGCACGTAAGCGTAATCTAACTTCGTGCGCTGTTGCACAAAAAAGTAGTCAACAAATTTTAAACAGTTTTTTAAATTAAGACACACACACACACACACACACACACACACACACACACACACACACACACACACACACACACACACACACGTAAGCACGCACACACGCACGCACGCACGGGAGTGTACGTGCACATTCACCCACTCACACTGAGGCTGAAACGGCTGCGGACACTTTGTTCCGCTTTTGTAAGTTATATGTCACCTCACGGAACAAAGTGTCCGCAGGATTTCTGCGGACACTTTGAATGTCAGTTCACGGTACAAAGTGTCCGCAGGGAACAAAGTGTCCGCATGCAGACACTTTGTTCCCGCGGACACTTTGAACTGTCACACAGCCCAAGCACTTCCTGGGCCCCACACTCCACTACAAAGGAAACCTTGTGAAACAGCCCAGCACTTCCAGGGCCCCACACACCCACTACAAAGGAAACCTTGTGAAACAGCCCAGCTCTTCCAGGGCCCCACACACCACTACAAAGGAAACCTTGTGAAACAGCCCAGCACTTCAGGGCCCCACACACCACTACAAAGGAAACCTTGTGAAACAGCCCAGCACTTCCAGGGCCCCACACACACCACTACAAAGGAAACCTTGTGAAACAGCCCAGCACTTCCAGGGCCCCACACACCACTACAAAGGAAACCTTGTGAAACAGCCCAGCACTTCCGGGCCCCACACACCACTACAAAGGAAACCTTGTGAAACAGCCCAGCACTTCCAGGGCCCCACACACCACTACAAAGGAAACCATCACTACCCTGTTCTGCTTCCCCAACATTTCTTCACTGGCATGGTTGCCATGATGCTGTTGCCGCCTTCCTTTCTTCACTACAATGGTGCCATGATGCTGTTGCCGCCTTCCTGTCTTCACTGGCATGGTTGCCATGATGCTGTTGCCGCCTTCCTGTCTTCACTGGCATGGTTGCCATGATGCTGTTGCCGCCTTCCTGTCTTCACTGGCATGGTTGCCATGATGCTGTTGCCCGCCCTTCCTGTCTTCACTGGCATGGTTGCCATGATGCTGTTGCCGCCTTCCTGTCTTCACTGGCATGGTGCCATGATGCTGTTGCCGCCTTCCTGTCTTCACTGGCATGGTTGCCATGATGCTGTTGCCGCCTTCCTGTCTTCACTGGCATGGTTGCCATGATGCTGTTGCCGCCCTTCCTGTCTTCACTGGCATGGTTGCCATGATGCTGTTGCCGCCTTCCTGTCTTCACTGGCAAATGGTTGCCATGATGCTGTTGCTGCCTTCCTGTCTTCACTGGCATGGTTGCCATGATGGTGTTGCTGCCTTCCTTTCTTCACTAAAATGGGTTGCCATGATGCTGCTGTTGCTGCCTTCCTGTCTTCACTGGCATGGTTGCCATGATGCTGTTGCTGCCTTCCCTTTCTTCACTGGCATGGTTGCCATGATGCTGTTGCTGCCTTCTTATCAGTTTATTTCGTGAATCCCGTGGCCTGGTCAGATGTTTCGTTGTCGTGCCTGTCTGACGTGTCATGCAAGTTGTGGAAGCCAGTACATAATTTCACAGGCCATGGCAAAAGCTGAAAACTACCCACATGCGACAGATTGCCATCTCTCTGACCCAAAATGTGTTCTGTCACACTGCGCATGCTGGGGAGTAATTGCATCCTTTCAGTTAACTTACACTCCTTCCTCTTTTCAATGATGATTTTATTTGCTGTCATGTTCCTCTGACATCCTGACAATCAGACAGGCATTTAAAGACATCACAGATAGCTTAACCCTCTTAAAGGAACGGTACTTGGTCACAACTACGCTTGGTCACATTGGCACTTGATCACATTGGCATGTAGCCGTCTTTGTTTGCCACGCATGCACGGGCGTCCTCACACACCCGAATACTGACCCACGCGTGTAAGCTAGCGCGAGAAATGTTAATACGTATCTGTTAGTGAACCAGGGTGTGTGTGCGTGGGGAGAGGGGGGGGGGGGAGGAGGGGAGTAGGAGGTCCATCTATTGAGAAGAGTCTAGAACTACACTTTGTCTAAACCCAACTGACTGTATATAGGAAATGGAGAGGGGGGTGTAAATATGCAGGCTAACCCAAATTTTCTTTTAAAGGCGGGGTGCGTGTTGGGAAAGGCAAAGGAAAACCCTGAATAACCCTCTCTCTGTTTGAAGGGTGGGGTGGGTGGGGTGGGGTGGAGGAGAAGATTCCAATATAGTCCTATTTGACCTTTGAGGGGTGGGGGGTAAATTCAGGCTAGCCAAAACTTATCCCCGGGGGAGTAAGTTCCAACTTGTGGGGGGGGGGGGGGGGGGGGGGGGCAGTGGTAAGTTCTAACTAGTCCTAGAATGACCCCCGGGGTAAAAACAGACGAGCCCAGACTTTACCCGGGTAAGTTCCAGAGGGGTGTAAGAACGGGCTGTTACACACCGGCACCCTTGGTGAGCTACCCACCACACTGTCATTGAGAGGCGAAACGAGACCTGGATCGTGAGTCAAAACGAAGCACCGCGACAGAAAAAGCGGGTTAACTTTAGAAAAAAAAAATGCTCAAGGTATTTCGAAGAAATCACGAACTTCAAATGTACAGGAAAGGAAATAGAACAGTCCAGATTATTTCCGTCAAAGACAACGAACAGCTTTTCACTTAGCGTTCAATGTAAAAAAAAAAAAAAGCGACAGACTAAGTCAAACAGCACGAAGTAAGGCAGAACAAGCGGAGCACTCCCAAACGCGTCCACTGAACATGAACGTCGCTCGCCAAGTCTAGTCCTGCATTTCTCCTCATTATCTG
>JADBJO010000369.1:650084-657584 GCA_016801955.1 Conus betulinus | reverse complement strand
AAAACAATAGCACATGACACCACAAGACAACGTGAAACAATATCACACCGCAAGACAACCTGAAACAATACCACACAACACCACAAGACAAACTACAGTAATGACAGACGTTACAGCAATAGACCACAGCAAAATACAACATTACGAAACAACACAGCATAGCACAATACCATACAACACCACACCACAAAACCGCATGGCGCACTACCACACCACACCACACACCACACCACACCACACCACGCCAACAAAACCGCATGGCACAATACCATACCACATCACACCACACCACAATACGAAATGGCACAATACCACACCACACTACAATACGGCATTGCACAATACCACATAACACTACAATACGGAATAACGCACCCACACACCACACTACAATACGGCATTGCACAATACCACATAACACTACAATACGGAATAACGCACCACCACACCACACTACAATATGGCATAGCACAATACCACACCATACCACACTACAATACGGCATAGCATAATACCACACCATACCACACTACAATACGGCATGGCACAATACCACACACAACATCACAATATACATGGCACAATAACACACCCCACCATAATACAGCATAGCACAATACCACACAACGCTACAATACAGCATACCGCACCACCACACCACACTACAATATGGCATAGTACAATACCACACCACACTACAATATGGCATAGTACAATATCACACCACACTACAACACAGCACAACGCACCACCACACCACACTACAATATGGCACGGCACAATACCACACCACACTACAATATGGCATAGTACAATACCACACCACTCTACAACACAGCACAACGCACCACTACACCACACTACAATATGGCATAGTACAATACCACACCACACTACAATATGGCATAGTACAATACCACACCACACTACAATATGGCATAGTACAATACCACACCACACTACAACACAGCACAACGCACCACCACACCACACTACAATATGGCACGGCACAATACCACACCACACTACAATATGGCATAGTACAATACCAAACCACTCTACAACACAGCACAACGCACCACTACACCACACTACAATATGGCATAGCACAATACCACACCACACTACAATATGGCATAGTACAATACCGCGCCACACTACGATATGGCATAGCATAATACCACACCACACTACAACACAGCACAACGCACCACTACACCACACTACGATATGGCATAGCACAGTACCACACCACACTACAATATGGCATAGCACAATACCGCGCCACACTACAATACAGCACAACGCACCACCACACCACACTACAATGTGGCATAGCACAATACCACACCACACTACAATGTGGCATAGCACAATACCACACCACATCACAATACACCACACCACCATGCAGCATGAAACAATACCATATCATGCCACAATAAGGTATAGCACAATACCACCCCACATTACAATACGGCACAGCATAATATCATACTACGCACAACACAGGATTACAGAATCCCACAGGACACAACACCACAATATAGCAAGGCACATTACCACATCACACCACAATATGACATAGCACATTACCACATCATACCGCAATATGGCAAGGAACATTACCACATCACACCACAAAACCACAATATAGCAAGGCACATTACCACATCACACCAACATACAGAATAGCCCGTTGCCACATCACACCACAATATGGCATAGCACATTACCACGTCACGCCACAATATGGCATAGCACATTACCACACCACACCACAATATGGCATAGCACATTACCACACACCGCACCACAATATGGCATAGCACATTACCACACCACAATATGACATAGCACATCACCACACCACACCACAATATGGCATAGCACATCACCACACCACAATATGGCATAGCACATAAACCACACCACAATATGGCATAGCACATTACCACACACACCACAATATGGCAGAGCACATAACCACACCACAATATGGCATAACACATTACCGCACCACACCACAATATGGCATAGCACATAACCACACCACAATATGGCATAGCATAGCATATGGCATAGCACATACCACCACCACACCACAATATGGCATAACACATAACCATACCACACCACAATATGGCATAACACATAACCACACCACACCAATATGGCATAGTACATAACCACACCACAATATGGCATAGCACATAACCACACCACAATATGGCATAGGCATAACACACAATCACCACACCACAATATGGCTTGGCACATCACCACACCACATTTCAGCATGGCACTTTACCATATAACACCACAATATGGCATAATACAATACCACGTTAAACACAATATGGCACAGCGTGTTACCATACCACAGCACTCAGTATAGCACATTACCATATAACATCACGATATGAGATGGCACAATACCATACCATACTACATCACAGTATGGCATAACACATTGCTACACCACACCACACTACAGTATAGTATAGTACCATGCCACATAGCAACATGGCTCAGCACATTACTACACCACATCACAATGGGGCATAGTGTATTACTACAGCACCACAATACTGTAGAGCAGACTGCCACACCACATCACAATATGTCATATCAAATTACCACACCACACCAAAATATGTCATAGCGCATTACCATACCACACCACAATATGTCATCGTACATTACCATACTATACCACAATATGATTGTCATAGCACATTACCACACCACACCACACCACAATAAGACATAATTCATTACCACACCACACCACACCACACCACAATAAGACATAACTCATTACCACACCATACCACACACACAACACGGTAGAGTATATTACCACAGCACGCCACAGTGCGACATAGCACATTGTCACATCACACCACCACATTACAGCATAGCACATTACCATACCACATCACAGTATGGCATAGCACATTACCACACCACACACAATACAGCACAGCACATTATCATACTACACCACAATCTAGCATAGTATATTACCATACCACACCACAATAAAGCATAACACAATACCATATCAAACCACAATATAGTACAACACACATTACCTTACCACACCACAATACAGCATAGCACATTACCATGCCACACCACAATACAGTATTACACATTACCATTCTAGACCACAATAAAGCATAGCACATTACCATACCAGCTCACAATAAAGCAAAGCACATTACCATACCACACCACAATACAGTATTACACATTACCATACTAGACCACAATAAAGCATAGCACATTACCATACTAGCTCACAATAAAGCAAAGCACATTACCATACCACACCACAATACAGTATTGCACGTTACCATACCAGACCACAATAAAGCATAGCACATTACCATAGCACACACCACAATAAAGCATAGCACATTACCATACCACACCACAATAAAGCATGCACATTACCATACCACACCACAATAAAGCATAGCACATTACCATACCAAACCACAATAAAGCATAGCACATAACCATACCAAACCACAATAAAGCATAGCACATTACCATCCAAATCACAATCAAGCATAGCACATTACTATACCAAACCACAATCAAGCATAGCATATTACTATACCAAACAATCAAGCATAGCACATTACCATACCAGACCACAATAAAGCAAAGCACATTACCAATCACACCACAATACCGCATAGCATATTAACATACCACACCAGAATTTGGCATAGCATATTACTATACCATACCACGAATTAGCATAACATATTACCATACCACGTCACACAACAACGCAGCATAGCCTTTAACCACACCACATCAAAACACAGCATAGCACAATATACCACGACACTTCGCACCATAACACAGCGCACACAACACCACACACATACCACATTACACCACACCACACCACGCCACACTACAATGATGATAATGACTACTTATATAGCGCCTATTCTCGGCTAGAGACCAAGCTCTAAGCGCTTTACAATCAACACTCATTTACACAACGGGCTGCCTACCTGGGTAGTACCGACTGAAGAGCTGCCAGCTGGCGCTTCATTCAGTCGTTTCCCGTGTCTTCCAGTCAGTATCGTTCAATATCGTTCACTCAGTTTCCTTACTTCCTTCATTCTTTCCATTTCTCACGCAGGGTGCATGCTGCGTGTAACGTGTCATCCATACCCAACGGCCAAACTGGCCTTCTCTTCCGAAAGTTGGTAATGGGATTTACGTGTGTGCAAGATATTATGCATGCGTTCACACACGGAACCTCGGTTTATAGTCTCATTCGAAGGACTGTATGGAAAATGGAGTCAGAACCAATGTTAACTCCGAGGGAAAAATCCCCCTGTACCGAAACGCCCCGGCGGAGATTCGAACCCGCAACCCAGGATCACCAAGATTACGAGCCCGGCGCTCTACCAACTGAGCTATTCCGGCTCCCCAACACCACAATGCAGCATTACACAGCTCCACATCATACTATACAGCACAGCACGAATACCACACCATACCACACCACACAATACAGCACAAATACCACACCATACCACACCACACAATACAGCACAAATACCACACCATACCACACCACACAATACAGCACGAATACCACACCATACCACACCACACACACAGCATAACATAAACCACACCATACCACACCACACAATACAGCACAAATACCACACCATACCACACCACACAATACGGCACAAATACCACACACCATACCACACCACACCATACCACACCGCACAATACAGCACAAATACCACACCATACCACACCACACAATACAGCACAAATACCACACCATACCACACCACACAATACAGCACAAATACCACACCATACCACACACACACAATACAGCACAAATACCACACCATACCACACCACACCATACACACACACAATACAGCACAAATACCACACCATACCACACCACACAATACCACACAATACCACACCATACAGCACACAAATACCACACCATACCACACCACCACACCACACAATACCGCACAAATACAGCACAAATACCACACCATACCACACCACACAATACAGCACAAAAATACCACACCATACCACACCACACAATACAGCACAAATACCACACCATACCACACCACACAATACAGCACAAATACCACACCATACCACACCACACAATACAGCAAAAATACCACACCACACCACACAACATATACACGGCACAAATACCACACCATACCACACCACACAATATAGCACAGCACAAATACCACACCATACCACACCACACAATATAGTACAGCCCAACCCCACACCACACATACCACACCACACAATACCACACCATACCACACCACACAACAATATAGTACAGCCCACCCCCACACATACCACACCACACACCACACAATATAGCACAGCCCAACCCCACGCCACACCATACTACACCACACAATATAGTACACCCCAACCCCACACGACACCATGCCACACCACACAATATAGTACAGCCCAACACCACACCACACCATACCACACCAAACAATATAGTACAGCCCAACATCACACCATACCACACCACACAATATAGTACAGCCCAACCCCATACCACACCATACCACACCACACAATATAGTACAGCCCACCCCATACCACACCATACCACACCACACCATGCCACACCACCACAGTAGAAAGAAACTCGCGGAGAGCGTGGCAGCAGAGTCCTCAGATGAGAAGCCCCCTTCAAGCAAGTGTTTCAGCCCTTATCTCCTGACTCTCTAGGGGGGTTGGGCACACCCTGTTCATCATGACTCCGGATGAACCTCTGCTGCCCCCTTTTTCCCATCTTGGGACGAGCCATGGATGGGATTCGAACCCATGACCCTCTGGACATGCTCATTTTCAAGTTAATGACTCGCGCACTAACCACCTAGCCACTGGGACATCTAATATTTGTAGGAAATTTAAGCCTTATGAAGTTCACTTTTGTTCCTCCTTGACCAGATCCAGCTGAAACACCTCTCTGCCGCTTCTGCCATTGCTTTCAGGGCTCTGTTTTTTTCCTTCCTGCAACCTAGAGCTGTTTCATGAGGCTGTATGCAGACGTTTCTACAAACCCTCTAGCTCCAAATTATGCAGTGAGGACTTTGACCTGATAGCCTTCTCTCCTCAGGCTGTTTGCCAGATCAGCATACTTTTCAGTCTTGTAGATTTGAGCCGCCTTATCTGCAGCGCACTGCATCAGCAGATAAGACGTCGGAAGACCAAGGCCAGGATTTAAACCACAGTGCCAAGGACATCCACGCTGTTGTTTCGGATGAGGAATTTGCACAGGCCCTCGATGCCAGGCGCCTGAAACTCAACCTGCCCCGAGCAAACGAGACTGAAGATTGGGAGAAACTGGATGCCAAAATCGTCCAAAGGCTCGATGCACTGATGATAGGGAAAATCACCCTGGAACACAACTAGCCACATATGGGGACATTATGTATGTCACATGTAGAGACGCCTGTGGAGCAAAACTACCCAAAGAGAAAACACACAGTATAGCACAGCGCAACCCCACACCACACCATACCACACCACACCATACCATACACCACACAATATATAGCACAGCACAAATACCACACCATACCACACACACACCATACCACACCACACCATACCACACCACACACACATAGCACAGCACAAATACCACACCATACCACACCACACCATGCCACACCACACCATACCACACCACAATATATAGCACAGCACAAATACTACACCATACCACATCACACAATATAGCACAGCGCAACCCCACACCACACCATGCCACACCACACCATACCACACCACAATATATAGCACAGCACAAATACTACTACACCATACCACACCACACAATATAGCACAGCCCAACCCCACACCACACCATACCACACCACACAATATAGAACAGCGCAACCCCACACCACACCATACCACACCACACACTATAGTACAGCCCAACCCACATCACACCATACCACACCATACCACACCACACAAAACAACACACAGCAATACAGAATTAATACCATACGACACAGCACAGCCCAACACCACACCACAACACACTACAGCAATTAAAACAACAACAACAACAACAAAAAAAACCTCCAACTACCACCCTCATTCGGCCTCTCCTCTTTCATGTCTCCTCTTCCACCCTTCCCTATTACACACCCTCCTTCCACCGCCTTCCCCTCCTTTTCCCTTTTCTCTACCCCGCTGCCTATCCCTCCGTCCCTCACCTCCCCCCCCCCCCCCCCCCCCCGTCCTGTGCTTCAAACGCGCACGCACTCCTTTAAAAACTATTCACCAACAATATCCTGACTTCGCTGATGAACAGTGTTCAGTTGTCGCAGACTGTGAAGCAGTCAACAGAAAGCCGAGGTCTGTAATTCCCTCCCCTTTGGGGTCGGTCAGTCAAGTTAATATTTC
>JADBJO010000369.1:617584-647584 GCA_016801955.1 Conus betulinus | reverse complement strand
GGAGAGAGAGAGAGAGAGAGAGAGAGAGAGAGAGAGAGAGAGAGAGAGAGAGAGAGGTGGATGATGAACAGAAGAAGGGGGCATAGATAGAATGTGAGGCAGAGAGGAGAGGTGTGGCACTGTGGGCCTGGTCAGAAGCCAACACAGGAACAGAGAGGGGGAGTGTGTGTGTGTGTGTGTGTGTGTGTGTGTGTGTGTGTGTGTGTGTGTGTGCAGGGAGGGGTGGGGGTGACTGTACAGTGAAGAAAGGGGGGTAATGGGGGGGGGGGGGACAATTGGAAAAACCGAGGTATGTCCAGCACTGGACATACGGAACATAAAAAATACAAAAGGACACAAAATCTATGTACAGAGGGAACACCGACAGAAGGTGTGGGAGACGGTAGGGGTGGGAGTGGGATGGGGTGGGATGGGGGACAATTAAGAGTGAGAGGAGGGGGATGGAAGAATAGAAAGAACTAATAAGGAAAATGAAACATTTACACAGAACAGTTATTGGTACATCTTTGGGTAAAGTGGTGTAAGATCAGACAGATACATCAAGTACGTAAAAAGATTGGATTTAAACTTACTAGTGTTTGGTTCGTTTTTTTTTAATTTTTCTGGGATATTATCCACAGCCAGCCCCCAGAATAAGCAAGGCTTGATTTGCATAAATTAATTGATGGGAAAGGGAGATTTATTTTATGCGAATGACGATGAACATTAGAAGTAAATATATTCATTAAATAGGAAGGAGCACCGCCGTGTAGTATTTTATGCATAAAGAGTGCTTTATTGTACAATAGTTTGGTCTTGAATGGAAGGATACCTGCTCGTTCATAATCAGGGTGCCCTAGCGAGGGTTTATCAATTGTTATTTTGACAGCTCTCTTGTATATACTAGTCAATGGTTTAAGCAACTTATTGCTAGCTAAATCCCAGAGTGTCGAGGCATAGTCAATATATTTGGTTGAATATAAGATTGAAAAAATAATTTTCTGGTGTGATAATCTAAAAAAAAGTTTTTTATTTCCTGAGCTGATACAGTTTTACGGGCAAGATTTTTGGAAAGAAGTTCTAAATGCTTCGACCAAGATAGGTTGTTGTCGATTGCTATTCCTAAGACTCTGTGATTTGAAACCTCTTTGATGTTTTCGTTACCGACCGATATAAAGGATTGGCAAGTTTTCGGTTACATTTTGACGTTTTTGCCTTGTTGTAATCAACATGAATTTCGTTTTTTGAGGATGCAGAGACATGTGATTGAGTTGTGTCCATTTAACGAGAAGGTTGATATTTTTCTGAATATCAAGGTAGACTTGCTGAGCATTAGAATTTATTAGTGTCAATAGTAGTATCATCGGCAAACATTTCACAATGAGAAGTCAAGGTTAATGGTAAATCATTAATATAGAATAAGAAGAGCAGTGGACCAAGGACCGAGCCTTGTGGCACACCAAAGTTATTGGGAATCAAAGTAAATAACAATCATTTAATAAAACTAACTGTTGCCTGTTGGAAAGGAAGGATGAAATGAGTTTTAGAGTGTCGGAAGTTAGTCGATAAATATTAACTTTCTGAGCAAAAGTTCATGATTAATGACATCGAAAGCTTTAGCAAAATCCACGAAGAGTACTCCGGAAAAGTGTTTGTTGTTTATGTTTGAAAGCCATCGATCAACTATCTTAGTAAGAGCTGTTTGACAAGAATGATTCTCTCTAAATCCGGATTGATTAGGGTGTAGTAGATCGAATTTTTTTACATGAGAAAGAAGACACTTTTTTTGTGTTGTTCTAATGGTTTTGAAAGAACTGATAGAATAGAGATAGGTCGATAGTTAGAAGGATCAGACATATTTCCTGATTTGTACAATGGTATGACTTTAGCTTGTTTAAAAGCATCAGGAAAGCAATGCTTATCAATGCAGAGATTATAAATATATGTGAGAGAGTTTCTGCTATAACAGATGCTGATAGCTTAAGAATTTTCCCGTCAATTCCATCAATTCCGAGTTGCTGTCTGTTTTTTACTGTCTAAGAGAAGAGAAAACTTCGTGGACATTCATGGCACTTATATCCAAAGCTGAATGGATGTTCTTCTGGTGACAGTATTTCCGTAATTCTTGTAGATCGTTACTTTTTGATTCATCGTTTCGTATGATTTGATTTGCTATACTTGCAAAATGGGCGTTCAGTTCACTTGCAGATATGTCTTTTGTTAAGTTTAATACAGGGTCAGAATTTTTCTTGGTTAAGCCATGTATAGCTTTCCAAATAGATTTACTGTCTTTCTTTCTATTAATTAGGGTCAAGAAATATTTCCTTTTCTCTGATCGTATTAGGGAGGTCACCTTATTTCTGTACTTTTTGAATTCTTCGCGAGAGCCATTTTTTAACAGATAATCCCTTTGATATATAGTGTCCTGTATTTCTTTTTTGTAGCCAAGGTGGTTTTATCCGATGTTTTACTCTCTTAGTTTGAAGAGGGGCATGCTTATTGTATACGTCATGGAAGATGTTATACCATACTTGCAGAGCTTGATTGGGGTCAGTATGCTGATACACGTCATTTAAAGGGGAATTTAAAAGATCTGAGAGAAATTTTTCACGATCAAATTTTGAAAAGTTCCTGAATGTAATCGTTTTATGATTTAACTTGGGTATTTTGACACCCTTTTTGGTCCACGTAAAAAAAAAAATCGGAAAATGGTCACTGCAGCCATAAACAGGAGCAACTGATTCTATTATTGTTTCTGAATTGGTAACATATATATGATCTATTAATGTTTCAGAAGAATTGGTTACACGGGTAGCTGATTTTATTAATTGTGTCAAACCAAATGATTCAAAAGTTTGAGTCCAGTGATTATCAGTTTTGAATAAATCAATATTAAAATCACCTAATATTATGACATCTTTGTAATTATCATTAGCATTTTCCACATTGAAATAAAGCGGTCGATCCAGTCGACATGTTCGGCTGGATTCCTGTACAGAAAACATAGAGGTATGGGCTTGTTATACTTCAGTTGTATTTCGATCCAAATAGTTTCTACGTGATGCTGTTCAAGGTAATCAATTCTTTCAACTTTAATTGACTGATGGACATACACTATTATGCCAGTTTCTCCTTTCTGAATGGGGTCTTTACGAATTATATTATAGCCTGGAACTGAAAGGTCACTATTAGATATGAAAGGAGATAAATGGGATTCTGAAAAACCAAATATGTGAAAATGTTTGCCCAAAATTTGATAATATGGATGATATTTCAGTAATCTTGTTTATAACATGATTAATATTTAGATGCCCCACTCTAAGTCCATCCTCGGTTAGCCAAGGGCTACCACGTTCTGACATTATACAGGCCAACAAGGAAAAAACACGATCCACTGTACAAGTGAGAAAAAATACAAAGATCAGTGAATACTGTAACGCAAACAACAATACAATTTTCAAAGCAGCAATAAACAAAGCACTGAAAGAAATCCCAGCAACAAAGCAAAAAATATCAATGCAAAGACAAAAATGAAGTATTCTCCAAATAAACACAAGCGCAATTATCAGTCTGTTTCGCTCCTATCAATTCACAGACCACTGTCAAAACCTCGGTAGCAAGTCAAACAAGGGAGAAAAAAAATACAAAGATCAGTTAATACTGCAACGCAAACAACAATACCAATTTTAAACCAGCAATAAACAAAGCGCTGAAAGAAAGAAATCCCAGCCAGTAACAAAGGCAAAATATCAATGCAAGAGACAAAAACGAGACCACTGTCAAAACCTCGGTAGCAAGTCAAGCAAGAAATTAATGCCGAGCCCGGTGATGTCATTTACACACACACGCACGCACGCACGCACGCACGCACACACACACACACACACACACACACACACACACACACACACACACACACACACACACACACACACACACGCGCGCGCGCGCACGCACACATCACGCGCCGTACGTGTAAGCACGTATGGGTTGAAAACATTGTTAAGCTTACACATTGGGCAAAGACATTTCTATTCTTGACACAGGAGTGAGTATAAATCATGTGCAAACATAAACCCACATACATATTTATTACCCCTTCCACCTCCACCCCCCAACTCCTTCCATCGCACCCCTCTCTCTCTCTCTCTCTCTCTCTCTCTCTCTCTCTCTCTCTCTCTCTCTCTCTCCCTCTCTCTCTCTCCCTCTCTCTCTCTCTCTCTCCCCCCGGATATACGCCCATGGTAATGTTTTCTTTGATTTAGGAGGAGATACGTGTTGTTGGGAAAGTAGCTGAGATGCCATCCTGAACAGTTCGAGAGCGTAATGATTATTCGTATGATTGGAACCCACTGAGGTGTTATAAATGGGTTGAATGGGAATGTTAGAGGGATACTGCATGTTTGGGAAAGCAGGGGAAGGATTACCATGGTAACTCCTTTCCTGTGTGAAATACGTGGATGGGGGTGAATTACGGCTAATTTTTATTCATATCATTAGGGAGAATGGTGTGGGGAGGGTAATGATGTGGGGGTGGATTCCTGATAATTTTATTCACATCATCAGTGGGAAGGGTGTTGGACGGGTAATGATTTGGGGGAGTTCTGTTAATTATATCGACGTCATCAGGTGGGAAGGTGTGGGAAGGGTAATGATTTGCAGAGCGCAGGTCTGTCTGTCTGGGTCTTGGATTTAGAGATGGGTAATGGAACAGAGAAGAAGGGTGTGGGTAGTCTGTGGGGACTGGATCAGTGTTGGGTGGGATTCACGATGGAGAGAACGGGAATCGTAGGCACCAGTAATATTATCAAATCCAGTATCTGTACTGCGTTGATGCCTCCTCCGCTGAGGACCATCAATGAAAACGTTATTGCTGAAGAACGGCATTCTGGATGAGCTCCCTTGGGCCGGCTGAGGCACGTCACCTGACGGACCTCCACGCCACAGTGACTTGAGGTTGGCAGCCAGTCTGCCGGTTCCTTTGGCGCTGGGGTGGATCAGGTCCTGATAGAGGGCCAGACGAGGGGCCCCTGAAGGAGTGGTGAATGTGGAGTCGTGGTCAATGAACGACACTCCCAGCTGGTCACAGACAGCCTGTAGATGGCGGTTGGATGGGCGGATCGAGTTATTCAGGTGATGTCGACCTCTGCAGGAACGATGGAGCTGAAGGACAGTTTGGCGTTGGGGAAGATCTCACAGCATCGGGACACAAGTCGCATCCAGACTTCCTTCTGGACAGGACCAGCAGGACAGGAGTTTACCCCGACATGGACAATAACGTGACTGATGTCAGGGCAAGATTTCAGGGACAGCAGCCAGGAAAACAATTCATGTACCTGCATCCCCGGAACACAGATTTTGTACATAAATTCGTTCGGAGGGGCAAGTTTTTTCGGTTGACGAAGCGAAGTACTGAATCGCCTATTATGAGCATTGTTGCTCTCTCTGGGACACGTTGTGTTTTTAAAACATCGACAGGAGATGCATTGGATGATGAGGGGTGGAGTGGGGGGGGTCGTTTTGGTCGGGGGTTTATGGAGCGTTTTGGTGGATTCAGATTCTTTTCCTGGATCGGTTCTTCTTCAGATTTTTCCAGCAGGGAGAAGGAGTTGGCCGTGGACACGGCATACTGAGGCAGGCTCAGTGCCTTTCCTTCCTGACTTCGGTCAGCCACGTCATCGGAGGGGGCAGCATCCCGAAAATCATTTTCCCTCCTTAACAACAAATGGTTGTTGTCTTTGTCGTCCTGGGGGTTGTTCCGCTGTGGGGGTTCTGTGCTAAGGCCAGGTTGACGTGCTTCTTCAAAGAATGTTGAACAGGATGGGGGTGATCCTGTGGAAGCAGTCTGAACCCCTGTGGTTTCTCTTGAAGTGGGCTTTTTTGTTTTCTTTATTTCTGATTGCAGATTTCCCAGCTGAGTCTTACAGGAATGCAGCTCTTTGTGTAGAAGTCCGTTTTCTTGTTGAAGACCAGAGATCAGCGCTATCATTTCTTTTAAATGACTGTTCATTTTATCTGCCTGGTCTCTGCAGAAAGTTCTGATTTCATTTTTGGTGTACGTTTTAGCGTCCTCGATGAGCGTGGTGAACCTGTGATCGGATTCGATCTGCAATGCGCGGAGGTCTTCAATGTCTTCTTTCAGACGCTCCCAGCGAGTCCGACAAACATGGGTACATGCTGAGGAGAAGAAGCTTTGTGTGTTGGGGTAAAATAGAGGGCACGCCTTCGCATACTACTCTTCTTCTTTTCCTTTTTGCGTCAAGTCCAATGCTGGCTTTTGTTTCCTCATCACCCAGAGAATCAGGATGCTGAAGAATCTGCACTGAAGGCAATGAGGGAGAGGACTGCTCTTTGTTATCTCTATCAACTTTTTCCATTTTGAGTGATGGAGTTGGGGGAAAAATAATCACCCCGTGTGTTGTAGCGCTGTCTGAAGGGTCCTCCTCGCACAGTAGAGATGTAGAACAGGGACATGAAGGGGAGGCAGCTGGAGCTGGGGTACCCGTGGTAGGAGAAGATGGTATTTTAAGGTCCGGAGTCTGAAGGCTGGGCGTTCCTGGAAAGCCTGATAAATGTGATGGGCGTGTGGAGTAAGGACTGAGTCAATTGACTGATGTCCCTATTCTCCAGGAAAGTGGACACAAAAATGTTCAACACTTCACACTCACGACGATCCCAGTTGACACAGTCTTTGCCTTGACATAACAGAGTGCCACGGGCATCTTGGGTAAAAAAAACAGGGAAATGGTCACAGACTTTTCTGAGTTATAATCGAGACGGAGTTTGGTTTGTGCTAAACTACATGGAAGAGACTCATGGATAATATTGTCTATTGAAGATATGACCACACCTTTGGCATCATAATTTTTTATGTGAAAAGAAATACTTGGTTCACATAAAGCACAGTATCTGTAAATGAGACTGTTTCTCCACACGATCAGTTCGTCACTGGAACAAAAAAATCGCCTTTGAATTATATCGTTGGTACGCAATAATTTTCTTGACTGTTCGCTGTCTGAAGTATAATCAGCCATAATGGGTAGGCAGCAGCACACACACACACACAAATACTCATAAAAAGTTCAAACACTCGGTCACCGGGCTTCTCCGCATATTGTTTCTACATGAGTCTACAGAACCACTTAGAAACCATCAAAAGAAATGTTTCAAGCGCCTGTGTTATGTATTACGAGGACAAGGCAATTATTTTGAGAACACTTGCACCGCAACAACACACATTTCCAGTTTGTTAACGACGGACAGTGGAGAGTAAAACCGGTTTTTACACATCACTCTGTCACAGAGGTCAGCTGGACGGTGTACACTTGCACGTGCAGTCAGGAATAGAGGTCAGTGAACGATGCTTAGAGAAGGTCTCCGATTCTCTCCTTCATTAATCAATGTAAATAACTTTTTGTTAATTATGGATTGATCACTGACCTTTTTGACTGTTTAACTGCACGATACAATCCACACACTTGATGATGAATCACTGTGCAAAAACACTCTGGAATCTTAGGAGTCCAAACGACATAAATCGGTAGGAAATGGAGAGCTGGTGAGAGACAATAATGTTTATCGGTGCCTGCATAACGAAAAGTAATGGAATATTTCTTTCTACAATTTAAAACACAAGACAACAGGCGGCTCTAGGAAGTGGACGTCTTTTGAAGTTCGGTGCTGCCCACTTAGGTAATGCTGTGGGTGTACGACATTCCAGATCTCTGAGAGACTGCTGTTCATCAGGTATGGAGAAGTACGAGACCATCTGCCCAGTTCCCCTCCACAACCACCCTAAAAAAAATCCCCCCAAAACAATCTATGTGACAGTGCCACTGCTGCCCAGCAAGTCTTAGTCTTGACATTATGAAGAGCTTTGAACAGCTCTTTCAAACATTTATGTCACAGACTGTGGCTCTGCCCTTCATGTCACTAAGTGCTTTGAGCACTGTTTTCCAGACTGGCTGTTGCTGCAGTTGCAGAGAGTAAAGCAGTTGTCTCAGACACATGCGACAACAGTGGTCCCAATCCTTAAATTATTACCCCGGTCTGTCTGCCACAGCAGGTGGGGATCGCATTCTTGCAGTCAGAACACAAAGGGGAAAAGACCGGTGACGTCACTCACCAGTCCCACATGGAATGTACGGTAGTAATGGACAGCTCCAAAGCGACAGACCTGACAGACAGATGGCACGTGTGGCTGGGGAGCGCGATGGCCGCGACATTCTAGGTAGAGCATGTTGGCAAACCAAGGTCAGCCGAGAGGTGACAGCCGGCTGCACTACCTTCTGCAGGGAGGAGCGGCGTGAAGCAGGAGTGGCCTTTGCCTTCAGGTTACATCTGATCAGCAAGCTCGCCAGTGTCCCCAAAGGATCGAACCACCGACTCATAGCATTGCGGCTCCTCCTCAGGGGAAGTACTAAGCCACCATTATCAGTGCATGTGTCCCCAGTACCGTGGAGGTTAAAGGTCAGTTGGATAAGGCCATGGAGGCCCGGGTAATAGCCATGCGCACGGAATAAGCTCGTCGTTCTCATTCTCCATTCAGGTAACTGGTATACAGTACCACGATGCCAAAGTCCCCTCAGACACCAAGGCTGGTCAGATGAAAACGATGAGGAAATCCAGAAGCTACAGGTGAGCTACATCACTTATCATGACCAGCCTCTGACTCTATCCCAGCTGAAATCTACTGGAACGGGGGGGACTAGTCCTACTGCAGAGGCTCAGCGACTTATCTAAAGCCATGTGGGAACAGGAAGGCATTCCTCAGATGCACTAGGATGCTTCCATTGTCCATCGCTGCTAGAGAAAGGGACACAACCACACCTGCGTCAAACAGAGGAATGTCTCTCTTCGTCATCGCCAGCAAGATTCTGGCAGGAGTTCTCATAAAGTACACCATTCAGGCCCTGGAATCGTCAGTGCGGCTGTAGTTAGGATCATGGAACGATCGACTGAGTGTTTGCTGTATGCCAGCTTCAGAAAAAGTGCCAGGACAGACAAGAGACCTCTGAACAATATTCCTGGACCTTACAAAGGCGTTGGACACTGTCAGTCGTGAGAGGCTGTGGAGGATCATGGCTAAGTTTGGCAGTCCAGACAGGAGAGCCAGCTCCACAATGACATGTTTGCCGGAGTACTGGACGATTGACTCTAAGCGGAGGCTTCAAGTCAAGACCGAGGTAGAAGAGGAGTTATTGCGCGACCTGTTGTTAACAGACGACTATGCACTGAACGCTGTCACTGCGATTTAAATGCAGCAGAGCATTAAACGCTTCTCTACTGCCTGTGACAACTTTGGGCGCACGGTCAGTACCAGGAAGACAGAGGTCTCATGCCAGTCTGCATTACAGAAAGAATGTATGGAACCAGAACTAACTGTAAAAGAGCAAAGAGGAATCTCAGAAGGCTGCTGACAGCTTCACATACCTTGGCAGCACATCCAGGAATCTGCAAAATTGGTGTTGCAGACGATGCACGCATTGCTAAGCAAGCTCGGCTTTTGAGCGATCACGAGAGAGTGTGTGGCAGATGAGAGGGATTACACTGGCCACAGGCATGAGGGCGAACAAGGCAGCTGTTCTGCCCACACTGTTGTAGGCTTGTGAGACCTGCACAGTCTATGAGTGCTACGCCAAAAACCTCCGTCACTTCCATATGAACTGCAGAAAAGCTGCTGAAGTTTACTTGGAAGGACAAAGTTCCAGACACAGAGCTTCTCTTCAAAGCTGAGCTGTCCAGCATCTACAACGTGTGAAAGGAACACGTCAGATGGGCGGCCACCTTGTACCAATGCCTTATGCAAGTCCTCCTAAGAGGGGACGCTATGATGAACTGCGGAAAGACAAGCTCTCATTAGGTGGCTAGAAATAACGCGTCAAGGACACATCCATGGCCCCTCTAAAGAGGCTGGACACTGACCCAGACATCTGGGAAACAATGGTGCCGGACCGCCTCATTTGGCCAAGGTGCATCAGCACATGTGGTGCTCCTTGTGAGCAGTACAGAGTAGCAAAGGTCCAGAGGAACGTGATGATGGCAAATCCAGGTCCGTGTCCTCCTGGTCTTCAGGGCCTGTTGACCACTGTGCCCAACGGACGGCACAGCCTTCCCTGCACACAGGGACTGGTCAGCCACAGTGGGGCCGTTTCCAGTCCCCCCAGCCTAATGCCCTGCTTCATTGTCGACGACCAACAGCCGACAGACAGGCAACGTTATGAAGTGGTGAATGAGTTAGCTCATAATCATGTCACATACTCTGACCTCTAACCCTTCAGCTGTGTAGTGACTGGAGAGAAAGTTGTGAATCATATCACAAACTGCAGTATCAGCCCGCTATAATATGAAATGATTTACACATGTTGTTTTAAACACATTATATGAAAGTCTGTGTGATCAACCCTTGATATAACAAGAGCATTGAACGAGTTATCCAAAGCGCATTATAGTACACACTGTCGCATTAACACTGATATTGTAATGAGGTGCTTGAAACGAGTTACGTCAATCATATAACACAGGCTCTTGCACTAGTCCTTTTTGTTACGAAGTGCTTGGAACGAACTGAACGAATTTCTAAAAGAGCAGAAAACAAAGACTGCTGCACAAAGCCTTGTTGCTATGAAGTGCTTTGAAAAACAAAACCAACAGACTACTCCATAACTGGATCCAGACCATCTTATGTAGAAGTCTAACAGAGGCATAGATGATGACTAAAGTTTTTAAATGGGAAAATAGACAAGAGAGACTGTTTACAAGGTGTCCAGGTGGCCACCCATCCCTCTTCTTCGCGGCTAATACCTCCTCACGCGGGAGGGACATCGATTTGATTTATCAGTTTAACAGCTTTCTTGGCGGTCCCTTCGCTGACATCAGATCTACATTTCATATGTTATTATTGTTGTGTCCAGATCTTTGCTCATCTTCCTATTCGGGTTTAGTGGTTTGATCTGAAATTCCACCGAGCGTGATATGAACATCAAGTTTATATATGTACCCAGTCGCTTTTCTCTCTGCCTCTTTGTGAGCAATACGAAGTGTTTCAGACATACATGACTGTCTTTTCCACAACAAGAGTCATGTAAAGGTAACAGTTAAAAATATCTTCACACGAGCTATTCTGAAATGTGAGGAGGATAGCGGAAACACCTCCTTTACAAGCCTGTCCTAATGTTCTGGTTATGGATTTTATGCTTTGGATCTTTCTCAAAATTCGCCATGTATTGTGGAGATAAAGAGTTTACTGCTTGTGAGGCACGCGCACATTGTGTTTAACATTTCTGAGGATATTCTGTGCATGGGTTTACCATCTTTTTTTTTAACAGAAAGAAATAAGGTGAAGAGACACACATCTCTGAACGGCAGAAAAATCACGTCAAGGAAAATCTGCTAGCAGTCATAAAACTGCATCTGGAAATCACAGGCCGCTATTTCACGTGCGCCTGTTGCCATTGAACTCGTTTTCATTGGCGCTGACTTGAAGAAGGCTGCTGAACGATCCCAGAGCAAAGCCATGCCCAACATACAGTGGCCATAATGCCTAACACACAGTGCCCATAATGCCCAACACACAGTGCCCATAATGCCCAACACACAGTGGCCATAATGCCCAACACACACAGTGACCATAATGCCCAGCACAAAGGGACCATGGCACACAGAGGGTTTGTCAGCTCCGGCTCTCCGGCGGTGATCAGTAAACAATCAGCAGGTCTGAGAGTAGCGGCATAGCAGTGGATAGTAGCACCAGTATCAGTGGTGATAGCAGCAGTACTAGCAGTGGTGATAGCAGCAGTACTAGCAGTGGTGATAGCAGTAGTACTAGCAGTGATGGTAGTAGCACCAGTATCAGTGGTGATAGCAGTAGTACTAGCAGTGATGGTAGTAGCACCAGTATCAGTGGTGAGAGCAGCAGTACTAGCAGTGGTGATAGTAGCAGCAGTATCAGTGGTGAGAGCAGCAGTACTAGCAGTGATGGTAGTAGCATCAGTATCAGTGGTGAGAGCAACAGTACTAGCAGTGATGATAGTAGCAGCAGTATCAGTGGTGAGAGCAGCAGTACTAGCAGTGATGGTAGTAGCACCAGTATCAGTGGTGAGAGCAGCAGCAGTACTAGCAGTGATGATAGTAGCACCAGTATCAGTGGTGAGAGCAACAGTACTAGCAGTGATGATAGTAGCAGCAGTATCAGTGGTGAGAGCAGCAGCACTAGCAGTGATGATAGTAGCACCAGTAGCAGTGGTGATAACAGCAGTACTAGCAGTGATGATAGTAGCAGTACTAGCAGTGATGATAGCGGCAGTACTAGCAGTGATGATAGCAGTACTAGCAGTGATGATAAACAGCAGTACTAGCAGTGATGGTAGTAGCAGTACTAGCAGTGATGATAGTAGCAGTACTAGCAGTGATGATAACAGCAGTACTAGCAGTGCAGTGATGATAACAGCAGTACTAGCAGTGCAGTGATGATAGTAGCAATACTAGCAGTGATGGTAGTAGCAGTACTAGCAGTGATGATAGTAGCAATACTAGTAGTGATGATAGTAGCAGCAATACTAGCAGTGATGATAGTAGCAGTACTAGCAGTGATGATAGTAGCAGCACTGGCAGTGGTGATAGCAGCAGAAACAGTGGGTACTAGTAGCAGTAGTAATAATGGTGATAGCAGTAGAAGTAGTAGCAGTGGATAGTAGTAGTAGTAGCAATGGTAATATTTAGCAGTAGTAGGAGTAGGAGTAGTAGCAGTAGTAGCAGTGGTGGTGATAACAGCAGTAGTAGCAGTGGTGATAGTAGCAGTAGTAGCAGTGGTGATAGTAGCAGTAGTAGCAGTGGTGATAGTAGCAGTAGTAGCAGTGGTGATAACAGCAGTAGTGGCAGTGGTGATAGTAGCAGTAGTGGCAGTGGTGATAGTAGCAGTAGTAGCAGTGGTGATAGTAGCAGTAGTGGCAGTGGTGATAGTAGCAGTAGTGGCAGTGGTGATAGTAGCAGTAGTAGCAGTGGTGATAGTAGCAGTAGTAGTAGCAGTGGTGATAGTAGCAGTAGTAGCAGTGGTGATAGTAGCAGTATAGTGGCAGTGGTGATAGTAGCAGTAGTGGCAGTGGTGATAGTAGCAGTAGTAGCAGTGGTGATAGTAGCAGTAGTAGCAGTGGTGATAACAGTAGTAGTGGCAGTGGTGATAGTAGCAGTAGTAGCAGTGGTGATAGTAGCAGTAGTAGCAGTGGTGATAGTAGCAGTAGTGCAGTGGTGATAGTAGCAGTAGTAGCAGTGGTGATAGTAGCAGTAGCAGTGGTGAGTAGCAGTGGTGATAGTAGCAGCAGTAGTAGCAGTGGTGATAGTAGCAGTAGTAGCAGTGGTGATAGTAGCAGTAGTGGCAGTGGTGATAGTAGCAGTAGTGGCAGTGGTGATAGTAGCAGTAGTAGCAGTGGTGATAGTAGCAGTAGTGGCAGTGTGATATAGTAGCAGTAGTAGCAGTGGTGATAGTAGCAGTATAGTGGCAGTGGTGATAGTAGCAGTAGTGGCAGTGGTGATAGTAGCAGTAGTAGCAGTGGTGATAGTAGCAGTAGTGGCAGTGGTGATAGTAGTATAGCTAGTAGCAGTGGTGATAGTAGCAGTAGTGGCAGTGGTGATAACAGTAGTAGTGGCAGTGGTGATAGTAGCAGTAGTAGCAGTGGTGATAGTAGCAGTAGTAGCAGTGGTGATAGTAGCAGTAGTAGCAGTGGTGATAGTAGCAGTAGTAGCAGTGGTGATAGTAGCAGTAGTGGCAGTGGTGATAGTAGCAGTAGTAGCAGTGGTGATAGTAGCAGTAGTAGCAGTGGTGATAGTAGCAGTAGTAGCAGTGGTGATAGCAGTAGCAGTATAGTAGCAGTGGTGATAGTAGTAGTAGTAGTGGCAGTGGTGATAGTAGCAGTATAGTGGCAGTGGTGATAGTAGTAGTAGTGGCAGTGGTGATAGTAGCAGTAGTGGCAGTGGTCATAGTAGCAGTAGTAGCAGTGGTGATAGTAGTAGTAGTGGCAGTGGTGATAGTAGCAGTAGTGGCAGTGGTCATAGTAGCAGTAGTAGTAGCAGTGGTGATAGTAGCAGTAGTGGGCAGTGGTGATAGTAGCAGTAGTAGCAGTGGTCATAGTAGCAGTAGTGGCAGTGGTCATAGTAGCAGTAGTGGCAGTGGTGATAGTAGCAGTGTAGCAGTGGTGAGTGGTAGTAGCAGTAGTAGCAGTGGTGATAGTAGCAGTAGTAGCAGTGGTGATAGTAGCAGTAGTGGCAGTGGTGATAGTAGCAGTAGTGGCAGTGGTGATAGTAGCAGTATAGTGGCAGTGGTGATAGTAGCAGTAGTGGCAGTGGTGATAGTAGCAGTAGTAGTAGCAGTGGTGATATAGTAGCAGTAGTAGCAGTGGTGATAGTAGCAGTATAGTGGCAGTGGTGATAGTAGCAGTAGTGGCAGTGGTGATAGTAGCAGTAGTGGCAGTGGTGATAGTAGCAGTAGTGGCAGTGGTGGTCATAGTAGCAGTGGTGATAGTAGCAGTAGTAGCAGTGGTCATAGTAGCAGTAGTAGCAGTGGTGATAGTAGCAGTAGTGGCAGTGATGATAACAGCAGTAGTAGCAGCAGTGGTGACAGTAGCAGTAGTGGCAGTGGTGATAGTAGCAGTAGTAGCAGTGGTCATAGTAGCAGTAGTGGCAGTGGTCATAGTAGCAGTAGTAGTGGCAGTGGTGATAGTAGCAGTAGTGGCAGTGGTCATAGTAGCAGTGGCAGCAATGGTGATAGTAAAAGCAGTAGTAGTAGTAGAAGTGGTGATAGCAGTATAGTGGCAGTGGTGACAGTAGCAGTAGTGGCAGTGGTGACAGTAGCAGTAGTAGATATGGTGATACAGTAGCGGTTAGAGTAATGGTGATAGCAGCAGTAGTAGCAGTGGTGATAGTAGTAGTAGCAATGGTGACGGTAGTAGTAGTAGTAGTAGAAGGAGGAGGAGCAGTGATAATAGTAGTAGTAGTAGTAGCAGTGGCGACAGTAGCAGTAGTAGCAGTGGTGATAGTAATAGTAGTAATGGTGATAGTAGCAGTGTTAGCAATGGTGATAGCAGTAATAGTACCAGTGGTGACAGTAGTAGCAATAGTAGCAGTGATGACAGTGGCAGCAGTAGCTGTGGTGACAGTAGCAATAGTAGCAGTGGTGATAGTAGTGGCAGTAGCTATGGTGATAGTAAAAATAGTAGCGTGATAGTAAAAATAGTAGCGATGGTGATAGTAAAAATAGTAGCGATGGTGATAGTAAAAATAGTAGCGATGGTGATAGTAAAAATAGTAGCGATGGTGATAGCAGCAGCCGTAGCAATGGTGACAGTAGCAGTGGTGATAGCAGCAATAGTAGCAATGCGGGAGAAGGCGTTCGCAGGAGAAGGCGTTCGCGTATATGAACTCTTCCAATATAAGTGCCTTGTTGCCTATGTTTAGAAAGAGCTGACTTGGAATCCAGATCCAGTTTAAAGACGCGAAATAAATATTGCGTAGTCTGTCTTTTTAAACTGAATTTGATCACAGAACTTTTCGTCTGCGTTTCCTCCGTGTCTTGTGTTTCAGTGATTTTGAAACTCTGGGGATTGCAATGGGAAATCATAAATGTCGGTGCACTCACTTACACACACACACACACACACACACACACACACACACACAGGCGCGCGTGCGCGCGCGCGCGCGTGCGCACACACACACAGATGCACATACACGCACACGCGCGTGCGCGCGCACGCGCGCGCTCGTGCACACACACACACACACACACACACACACACACACATATACACACACACACACGTTTGCGCGCGCGCACGCACGCACACCCATGCATGCATGCGCTCTCACATGCTGACCACACACACACACACACACACACACACACACATTATATGCATGCGCTCGCACATGCTGACGAACTGAAATCAGTTTATTGTCGGATTAACTGTTTTTTTGCCCTAACATTAAACAAAATGATAATACACTGTCAACAAATTAGTGGCATTTGAGTATATATATATATATATATATATATATATATATATATATATATATATATATATATATATATATATATATATATATATATATATGTATGTATATATGATTAAAAAAGAGATTAAAAAAAACACCAACAAACTTGTTTCCAGCTCTCTGCTCTCTTCAGGGTGTTCATTTTGGGCACGCTACCGTGTTATATATATATTGTGTGTGTAAGCGTGAGTTCTGCATGTTTCACGCGGCCTGTATCTTTTTACAATTTTGATTTTTTGGGGGGTGCGTTCAGGGAGGGTGTGTTAAGGAATGGTGTGTTGACAAGAATTTCCATTTGTGCCTGCAATTGTTTATGATCTCAACTTTGAATTCAGAGTTGCTAGATGAGGTTTGCATAATATCAGCCACTTTTCTGTAGAACATAGGTTGCATTTTTTAGAGATATTGTTGTATGGTGCTGCTCTTTTTATAATTTTCCATGATATATTAGTCTATTTTTTTATCTTTAAGTTTCCAAATGTGTTTGCTTAGTTCTGTTTGGTTTTTATATTTTTCATTTTTGAAGGACTGTTTATGGTTTGCATATCTAGTTTTGAAATGGTTTGCAGTAATCCCTATGTATGTTTCTTTGTCACTATCAGTTGTTACTGTGGCTTGGTATACAATATTATTGTAAAGGCATTTATTATTCAGGGGGCATTGATCTTTTTTTGTGCAGTTACAAGATGTCCTTTTGTTACCCTTTTTGGCTGTGTTGCCTTTAGTTTTGTTAGATGAGTCAATTATGTTTTTTGAGGTTGGGCATACATGAATGATAGCTTGACGGTGTTTTTATTGAATATTTTAGATAGTACATGTTCTTTTGGAAATGATGTTATAAGAATTTTAAAGAATTCTTTTCCTACATTAGTCTTTATTCTTCCATCATATGGGGGATTATACCATATATGATCTTCCTTTTCCTGTTTTTTTCTTATTACTGTTCATGTTATTATCTGGGTTGTATTGTAGTTTGTAGTTGTAGCCACTTTTTTTCAGTGCCTCTTGGTATTCAACTGCTGCACTGTTGAATACTTTCTCGTTGCATGACAGGTTAGATAGTCTTTTGTTTATGCCATTGGGTATGGTTTTTAGGATAGAAGGTGGATGGTTACTTTTGATGTCTACGTAGATGGGTGTATCATTAGGTTTTTTATATGGTTTGTATACATGGTCATTAAGGTCTAATGTTATGTCTAGGTAGTTTACTACCTTCTTGTTGGCTTCTACTGTGATTTTTAAGTTGTGGCTTTGGAAGATTTTGCAAAGTTCTTTTTTCTTATTTTCAATGGTTTTTGGTTTATTGTTTAGCGCGGCGAGGCCATCGTCTCTGTACAAGCCAACCTGTTTACCAAGTGTTTTCTGTATATTGGATAACATGAATAGTCCAACTAGTTCACATGTTTCGGCACCATCATATGAACCCATTGTGACATCAAATGTGGAATTATTGCTGGTTTTTTTTGTCCAAGTATCATTACTGCTGTGGAGTAGAGTTTTTTTTAGTGTGGAAGATGATTTCCATCTCAGCCTCTGTTATGTTTGTATATTTGTTAGCAAATTTTAAAGCTTTGGTAAGCATTCCTCATCTATGGATGGATAAAAATCACTATGTCAAAAGTGATGAACACTGTGTTTTTCTGTTTGTTAATTTCCTTGAACCATTGGATAACTTCGTAGCTATTTTTCCAAAGGTTGTATTCAGTGTTTGATTTTTATGTCCTCTATAGACTTTCCAGAATTGTTTTGCTTATTTTGCCTAATTCAGACTTGGATGGGTTTATTAATCTACATGTTGGGTTGTTGGGGAAATTAGGTTTGTGATCTTTAAGTGTTATAAAAGCTTCTTTTATTGCTGTTGTTTCTATCCTATCATTTAGATCCATACGGTGCACAAGTTCTTTTTCTTTTTTACAAATGCTGTCATATGTGGTTTGATCAGTTTTTTTGTAGTTTTTCTGAATATTTTTGTTGAGGAGTTGAGTGAGAGTATTCATTAGGTTCCATTTTATAGAAATTGCTTGTCTTATCAGCCTTTACGAATACCTTTTTGTCATTTTGAATTTGTTTTTTTTCATTTTGTAATCTTGTGTTTGGAAATGTTGTATGATTTTCTGAATTCAATATTGGCTATTAGTCTTTTCATATTGTCTTCAAAAGTTTCATTTCCTCTATTATGGGTGGCGATCTCCATGACTTAAAACCGTATGTTTTATCTTCACATTTTGCATCAGGGTTCAGGAAGAAGAACGCCTTCCATCTCATGTTGCGCACAAATTTTTCAGTCTGCTCTATTAGTTTTTTTTGATGTAAGATTGTGGGTTAGAAAACGGTATATTTTTAGTGGACTGCCCAAAGTTGATTTTCTCCACGCTTACACACACAAATATATAACACACCGTAGCGTGCCCAAATGAACACCCTGAAGAGAGCAGAGAGCTGGAAACAAGTTTGTTGGTGTTTTTTTTAATCTCTTTTTTAATCACATTTTAAACTTATGTCGCTCCCTTCCCGGTTGAGCGTTTTTGGAGTTCTTGCTGGCTCTCTAGTTTTATTTGTGATATATATATATATATATATATGTATATATATATATATATATATATATATATATATGTATGTATGTATGTATGTATAAACTAATAAATTCCAAGGATAAGTACCGGGCACCATTTCAGCAACTCCTATTTCCCCCTATTTCTTCAATCCAAGACATAAGAGCAAGCTTTGTTTATAATTGAATATATATATATATATATATATATATATATATATATATATATATATATATATATATATATATATTTATACTCAGCTCCTTCTCCCCCCCCTCCCCCCTGCCCCGCTTTCCCTCATTCAACGACAAAAAAAAATGCATGACATGACCTACTTGGAAACGATCAACAGCACGTTTTGTTGCACGTGCTGCCCAGCCTTCCAGCTCCAGTGCAACACTTCACTCACAACGTACCTCCCTGCTGGTCTATACAATCACCTACATCTAATCTGAGTGTAGATATTCGATACTGAATCTGTATGTTCAAAAATGCTGATTATCATGGTAGATCCGAGACCTAACATTAAAAAAAACCCCGCAAATTTCTTAACATGCTACACAGATAACGGTTGCGAAAACACCAACAGCGCGCGTGCTATTGGCAAGGGAAGATCTCATCAGACTAAACGGTTAGAAGTATCGGCACACTCTGACAAAGACCCACGATCAGTCATACGATTTCAAAAGCATTAAAACAATTATTGAACGATTTTTTTTTTTTACTTTGATTTCGCGTTCTCACATTACCATCAAGCAAGAAAGCTCAAATTCATCGCGTGCGTGTGTGTTTGTGTATGGAAGGCCATGGGTAAAGATGAGGTAATGAAAAATAGACTTGAATAATAAACGGAGGTATGCTTTTTTTATCTGAAATATTATCAACCCGACTTACTGATCCTTTGTCAGACAGGGCAAGAACAAACAAACATCTTCTTATCATTCCCGTCACGTAAGTGTCTTAGGGATGACATGGGGGACGACTCCATCAATCTTCTTCTCCATCGCGGCCTGTCCTCTGCTTCTCGCCGGAGTTCTGGCAGCCTGAGGTTTGTCCATTCTATCACGTTCTCCGACCAGCTCTTTCTCTGCCTGCCTCTGCGCCTTCTTCCTTCAAGCGTGTCTTGCAGGATTGTCTTTCCAGCGCGTCGTGTCGTGTCACGTGGCCAAACCACATCAGTTTACTCTTCCTAACGTAGCCAAGAGGGGTTCCTGTGGTCCTGCCAGTGTGGCCATCTGCTTTCGAATAGAGTCGTTGGTTCTGTGCTCTGTCCAGAAGATGTGGAGCAGTCTTCTGTATGATCCTTCTCTCCAACTCTGCCGTCAAGGTCCAGGTCTCACACCCTTATAAGAAGATTGAGAGGACGATGGCTTTGTATAGCTTGAGTTTTGTAGGGAAGCTGATCTCATTGCTTCTCCACAGCTTTGTGAGCTATTGCCATAGCTGATGTGGCAAGAGCTAATCTGTCCTTGATTTTTGTTGAACAGCGGCCGTCTTTCGTGAGTGTGGAGTCGAGGTATTTGAACGCTTCCATCTCTTCCAGTTTTTGTCCGTTCATTGTGATATGTACGGTCTGGTCTTCATTGCTGCTTTTCAAAATGACTTGCTTTTCTTCTGCGCTGATTTCCATTTCATATGCACTGGCTCGGTCTTCTAGCCTGCTGATTAGGTCTTGGAGTTCGTCGTTGCTTCTGCCGAGTAGATCTATATCATCAGCGAAGCACAGACTGCATATAGGCCTTCCCCCATCTGAGATGGTGGTGTTGAAGTTTTCGATGGCATCGCGCATGATATTCTCGAAGTACAGGTTGAAGAGGGTCGGGGAGAGCAGACAGTCCTGTCGGACGCAAACAGTTGCATGGAGGAAGTCCCATATTTGGCTGTTCATGAGCACGGCGCTGGTCGCCGAGCTGTACAGTGCCTGTATAATCTGGACCAACCCTCCCTCCACGCTGAAATTTCTGAGGAGCTGCCACAACCCGTCATGGCAACCTCGATCGAAAGCTTTTTTTTTAAAGTCTACTAAGTTGTGGAAGAGGTCTGTCTGCTGTTGGAGGTATTTCTCAATCATCAGGCGGCAGTTGAAAATTTGCTCAACTGTGTTCCTTCCTGGTCGAAAGCCTGTCTGTTCTTCTGCAAGCAGTACCTCCGCCTGTTTCTTCAACCGGTTCAGAACGATTCTTAACAGAATTTTAGAGGTATGACAAATCAAACTGATTGTTGTGTGATTCTGATACCGTCGGTTGCCTTTCTTTGGGATGGAAAAGGAACCATGATGAGAAAAACAAGTGAAGTGAGACAAACCCTCCTTCATTGCGAAATTAACTATACAAACATTTCAAAAGGTGAGGATCAGGGAGGGAAGGAGTTTGAGAGGGAGGAGGAGAATAGAGGTTGTCTACCTTGTTTGCTGCTGTTCTTTCCTGCCTGAAAAAGACCAAGATGTCAGGATCATTGCTTCATTAATTGTTATATATATATATATATATATATATATATATATATATATATATATATATATATATATATATATATATATGGCAGCTCAGTATTTCATCATTTATTGTCCTGAACTTTAAGGTCAGCTTAAGCTTAAGGTTGGTAATGTATTTAAAATATATAAGAGATGTTATTGTGAAGGATGCTTTGAAACAAGTAAAATTATTAGTGTGGAGGAGGGGTGGTGGCGGGGTATTCGGCGAAAGGTAGAATACGGTCGAATTTGTGTAAGCCTTGACTAAACTTCGAAAGCTGACTGGGGTTCTCCAGTAGTGCCTCTTCTTCATTACGGTGGGGGGGGCATGCAAAGGACGCTTTCCAACACAGCTTAGCCGCGGCGCTGTTGATGTGGGCCTTGCCGGTCGTACGATTAGAAGGTCGAAACGCGTTGCTCCTATAGATTGTCATATGCTCGTTCCCTTCAACTGGTATTCTCATAGCCCACATGTCATTGTTTTTTTTTTTATCGATGGTAGAGGTTTTCTTGGCCTGCCACATCTGACTAATGTGCTTGGAAGGGAGAGGGAAGGAAGGGGGTTTGGCTGGAGGAAGGGAGGGGTGAGGAAAGCACTTTTGGCCAGGTCCCAGGAGACACAGGGCACTGTCAGTGCGGTGGTCAAGCGTCATTAAGTTTGGGCCAAGACTTGAACCATGGTTGGCTTGGAGTGCATGCAGAGATTTCTTTCTTATTCTGTTGATTAGTTTGTTTCGTTTTGGCCTTTCGCTCTGTTTTATTTCCGCTGTCTTCTTATCTGGGCAGTCATATTGTTCATTATTCTCCTCAACCAGATGTGACTTGGGGGGGCTCACGGTGCTGAAAATTAACGGGCCAGATAAGTGCCTAATAGCACGGGCTTTAATTTGATTTGGTTCGTTTTCTGTTAGTTCTGCATTTGATCATCTGTTTCGCTTGCTTCTGCAATTAAAAGTCTCATTAAACGTTTGTCTCTGTCTGTCTGTCTGTCTGTCTGTCTGTCTGTGTGTCTGTCTGTCTGTCTGTCTGTCTGTCTGTCTCTCTCTCTCTCTCTCTCTCTCTGTGTGCGCGCGCTTGGGCGTGTGTGTGTATGCGCGCGCACGTGTATGTGTAAGTGCTGCGTATGCGTGTGTTTGTGTGAGAGGGAAAAGGATGAGGACAAGAGAAAAGAGAAGGATTGAGGAGTGGGCAGTTGCAGTTGAAGGGGGGGGGGGGGGGGGGGGGGGGGGGGGGGGGGGGGGGGGGGGGGGGGGGGGGGGGGGGAGGAGACGGAAGTTCGTCGGTCAGATGTGTAACCGTCTGTTTGCAAACCCGCTGTCAAGCTGACGCTTCCATCTAATGACGTACGTACTATCTGCTTCACTACGCCCACAGGTGTGGCTACGTGCCACGTTGGTCCTTCTGTCTAATGCAAGGGTTATCATATAACACTGCTACATGGCAAAACAACGGATCACTTTCGTCAGCTTGGTATCATTATTTGACTGCGTGTGTGTGTGTGGTGTGTGTGTGGGGGGGGGGGGGGGGGACAACTCTGTATGTGGGCGAAAGTACGTGCGTGCATGCTGGCGTATGTGCTTGTGTGTGTATTCAAAAGGCAGGAGCAGGGGTGGTGGTAGAGGGGACGTGTGCATGCGTGCGTGTGTGTATTCGCGTGTGGATATGTGCGTGCGCGCGCGCGCGCGCGCGCGTGTGTGTGTGTGTGTGTGTTTTTACAAAGTGGGTGTGATGGGATACCGGGCAACAGCTTGTTTCCAGTCATTTTGCGAGAACAGCTGTGCTTCACCTCAAGCTTTTCCACCTGTGGCCATTGCTTCACCGTGAAACATGGTCAGAACCTATCACAAGTTTTACGCAGATGATACCTATTCAGTTCTCGGTGTACTTATGAGTAGGCATTAATTATTTCTTCTTCTTCTTCTTCTTCTTCTTCTTAGCTCTATCAGGAGTCACCGGGGCAGCAGAGTGAAGAATTGTACGCCAGATTCCCTCAGCTCTGTCGGTCGGGTGCCCAGATCTGGGTGCCCAGATCTGGATTTCAGCAAATCGTTTTTTCTGTCCATCGTGCAATGGTATCAGCCCCTGTTTTCTGTCCATTATGCAGTTTGTCAGCCCCTGTTTTCTGTCCATTATGCAATGTTGTCAGCCCCCTGTTTTCTGTCCATCATGCAATGGTGTCAGCCCCTGTTTTCTGTCCATCATGCAATGTCCATCGTGCAATGGTGTCAGCCCCTGTTTTCTGTCTGTTTTCTGTCCATCGTGCAATGGTGTCAGCCCCTGTTTTCTGTCCATCGTGCAATGGTGTCAGCCCCTGTTTTCTGTCCATGGTGTGCGATGGTGTCAGCCCCTGTTTTCTGTCCATGGTGCAATGGTGTCAGCCCCTGTTTTCTGTCCATGGTGCAATGGTGTCAGCCCCTGTTTTCTGTCCATTGTGCAATGGTGTCAGCCCCTGTTTTCTGTCCATCGTGCAATGGTGTCAGCCCCTGTTTTCTGTCCATCGTGCAATGGTGTCAGCCCCTGTTTTCTGTCCATGGTGCAATGGTGTCAGCCCCTGTTTTCAGTCCATCATGCAATGGTGTCAGCCCCTGTTTTCTGACTTCCCTTCCGTCCCCTTCCCTCAACACTTCCCCGGAGTGTATTTTGGCGAGACCATTGGATCTTGTTACATATGCCATACCAGTGGAATGTTTTCTTCCATAATATTGGCACAGCTTCATATTGTCCAGTATGCTGCTATATTGTGTGACACACTTTTGTTAACCAGTGGCAGGCCAAGTGTATCGATGCTGAATAACTCACGGTAACAGTTCATTCACATGGCTCGGGTTCTTCTCCACAGATCCGCTGTGAGTGATCATGTCTGGCATGCGCCTGCAGCAGGATGGGACATACCAGTGCAGGCAGGGGCTTGGACAGATTCTACTGCCAGTTGTTCTGGCCGAACAGTCGACCATTTCTTGCAGTTTGCAATTTATGATATCTTTAAGACTTCTAAAATCAACATGCTTTATTTCTTTGTATGTGTTTGATGCATGCTACTTATGAGTGTCGTGTTCCTCTCTTACTATTACTGTCCCCTTTGGTAGTCAGGTCCTATCCTTCAACCTCTCCTCTGTCGTGTATTTCTGTGTCTTCTATTCCAGTTCTTGGCTGCCCAGAGCCACTTCATCCACTCTTCTCTGTCCGTAATTTTCCTTAACCCGTCTTTTTGCCCCTGTCCCCTCTCCTCTTGTATGAACACACCTCTCGTTTTCCTGACACTTCTGAACCTTTCAGTTTTCTCTTATATTTACACATTACATGCTGCATGTATCTTTCCGCCCCCCCCCTCACCTCCACTCAACTCCAACCCCTCTCTACTCTACCCTCAACCCAGCCCTACCTCTTCTCCCACCGGTCCGCTTATTCAATGTTTTGTACACAGCTGCACACTTTTGTCCTTTTGACGTTCAAGTTTAAATATTGGGTCAATTTTTTTCTAAACAGCTTAGACAGCTGAATTACACGCAGAAACGCATTACGCACGCAACACACACACACACGCACACACGCACACACACACACACACGCAATATCACTATGTGGATATAGACGTTAAATTGCACGCACACACACACACACACAACAACACACACACACACAAACACATACATACACAATTTGCTTGGAACTTTTGCAATAAAGTTCAATGTTCAATTCTTTTTGTCCAAAAAGGTATATGTGTGCGTGCGTGTATGCGTGCGTGCGTGCATGCGTGCACACACGCACACACACACACACACACACACACACACACACACACACACAGCTCATTAAAACAGATTTTCTAGAAAAAAAAATGTCAGCAATTCGTTAACTTTTTCTTTAAAAAAAAAATCGTGGTAAGATCAAATGAAGCACTTAACGGGAACAAATGTAGGCATAGAAACAGATCGTTGTATTCGGATAACAACACACAATATTCACCTGTTTCGCTTCTCGGGTCTTAAATACACACCACATGGACACAGGTTAGAAATGAGTCAACTCTTTATCTAATGTTCGGTAGAGGGGCATCAATAACTTATTAACTTACGTAAAAAAAATAGACACTCTACAAAGGTAAAGCCAAGAAAAGAAAGCAGGGTAGTGAGATGACAGAGTAGTGTCGCAGCTCCCTGCTCCCTGCTGTCTGAAACCACTGGCCAGTGTTACTGGTCACTGAAGATGTATTGTGACTGTCACGCATCAAACCCTTGGTGAGTGGGGAAGGCGTGGAGGAGTGGAAGGGCATGGAGGAGTGGAAAGGCGTGGAGGAGTGGAAGGGCATGAGGAGTGGAAGGGCAGAGGGAGGGCCGTTCTCCACAGGCGTGTTGTCAATTATCAGACGAAGGGTTGGCGTGTTTCCACTGACCTCATTTCAGCCCACCCTTGTTGAGTTCTGTCTTTGATCACAGCTCACATCGCGGGACCAAGGTGTTCGCCGTTTGTCTCGTCAAAGGAGTTTTAGAATACGCATGATGTTCTTTTGTGAATAACATACATTACGTCATGTACCATCTTACACATCCATTTTTTTTTTTTTCTCTCAGATCAATTTGTGCTAAAAATATAGGCCTTACGTCCGATCCAGGAGATGACAGGCCTCGGAGCAGGTGATCTGACTGGTTGTCTTGTGATACGAATGGTTCTGTCTCCGTGTATTACAAAGGTCCCCATATGCTGCTATCCACTAGGTTTTATATTGATATTTCCCTGATTTTTCATTCTCATTCTCTTTCTTTTTCACCGCCCCCCACTTAACTTTATGTCTGCTAAGCCATTAATGTAGTGACAGAAGAAAATTAGCCAGCACTTGTTTTTTCCTCCACTAAAAATTGTTGAACATATCGTTGTTCGGTCAGTTAGTAGGAGACTGCTTCTCCGAAGAGATCCAGAAAAAGGTTGTTCTATACCATTATTCGCTGCCATCTTCACTTTCGTGACTGTCAATGCTTGAGTTATTAAATAGTGGAGCTGACCACTTTGATTGTTGACACCTCTTTTGTCTCCCTTGCATCCTTTTAATACACGGATCTTCAAGCATAGGCTCAAAGATTTGTATCCTACATTTTATACTGTTATATAATGATTTTAGTTTTTCAGCAACTTACTTCCAAACCGCATTTTCTTTCATTTTACTTTCCTACCCTTCGCTGGCTGCTTTGGGGTGCTGTTGAATTCTGCTTTTTTTTTATCCCTTGGTGGTGAGAATACCACTGAATTATAGACTGTGGTAGGCCTCCGTCTGATGCCAAGGGAGCACAAACACGATCAGTTGAGACTCTCTGATGAGAGCGATTAGCTGAGACTCCCTTGATGAGAGCATTTAGTAGACAGCAGACCTCAGAGTAGGTGATACATAACGTTGTTTTGTAGTAGTTACAACGTTGTTTTGTAGACAAAATCCAATGATTTGCATGCTGCCAATAAAGGATTCAACATTGATAATTTACTTTCTTGATATTTTATTCTGATTTTTCGTTTCCCCCCCCCCCCCCCCCCCCCCCCCCCCCCCCCCCCCCCTCCCCCCCCCCCCCCCCATTTTTTTTTGTTGAAAAATACTTGTAATGACGGAAGAATTGGTAGCTAGCACTTGTTTTTCTTCGCTATAATTTTTTTTGAATGTTAATGTTTATCTGTATGATTCTGGTGAAAACTGGAACTTGCAGTGCACTGGCATACTTTTGTAAAGATCTGTTAGTGTTGAAACAAGAATACCTTTATTTACTGGTTTAAAATGGCTTCAACTTCGTGATTCACTTTAATGTCAAACTCGTTTAAAGTAATCTGGCTATATCCGACAAGATAATAGCTATGTAAATTCCAGGTTGGTTATATGTTTAGTACTCTCTGTTTTGTCATCCCTTTGATACCTAGAAATCACTTACAGACTGTCCATCTTGGTAAGTGTCGCTTATTAGGTATTTTCACAGAACGTTACGCTGTGAGTTTTTTGATCAGTTTATACAACATCAGCAGAAATCGAAAGTGGCCTTATTTTGAAAGAAAATGTTAACTTCATCAATAAAAAAATATATTGGTCAAAATGTTAAGCACAGTTTTACAATCATTTCCTCTTGTCGACCTACTCGACCAGAATTATCACCATTTTATTATTCGGAAAGTTTGGCCAAGCTAGCGTTTGAAAATGCCAATATTAAAGTTTAGTTTAAATACACACACACTTTCTTTGACACATACGAGTAAGAAATGATTGAACAGAAAGGTTTGGACACGAGATGATCAACACCGCCTGAGATTTACTGCACTGCCTTTTAATGCACTGCCTTTTACTGCACTGCCTTTTCACGTCACAATCTCTGTTGTTTGGCTGTTGGTCAAATGACAACATCTGGCCGGGTCTCTGCGGGAATCTGTCAGTACATGTCATCGACCACCTTCATTTAGTTAAATGGAATGAAAATCAGTCACATCAACTTGTTAAGTTAATTCTTTGGATGACTAATGTTTCCATTCTTAATTTCAAAAACTAGCACTTGATCACTGTGCTTGATGTTGCCTGTGTCTCCTGACGCAACAGACACTGAGTGTAGGACAGCAGACCACCCTGTCTCCTGTCTCCTGACACAACAGACACTGAGTGTAGGACAGCAGACCACCCTGTCTCCTGTGTCTCCTGACGCAACAGACACTGAGTGTAGGACAGCAGACCACCCTGTCTCCTGCGTCTCCTGACACAACAGACACTGAGTGTAGGACAGCAGACCACCCTGTCTGTCTCCTGTCTCTCTCTCACTGACACAACACACCACGAGTGTAAGACAACAGACCACCAGACACAGAGTGTAACGGAAGTCACAGCTTCAGCAATAGCTGTGCTGATACGAATGCTTGTTTCATGGACTTATGTCATGTTTTGTACATTTAACCAAGCGTCTAGCACTTTTCAGTCTGTCTGTCGACAATCGTGTTGTATATTAGTCATCAGAGAATCATTAATATTAGGACCGAAAAGTAGACCGTGGCCAGGGGGAGAGGAGGGGTGGGGGATACTGGTGGATCTGAGAGATGTCTTTCTCTAACACGCTCTTCTTCCCATCTTTCTTTGCACCACCCCAGCCCCCCACCCTCCTTTCTTCCCTCACCTCCCATCATCATCACTCTCTCCTTGCTTTCTTTTGAAACTACTGTTAACTCAACCATTTCCATGTTGACAGAAAAATTCCCCGACATTTCAATGTTTACCTCGTCTAATCATTTGCTCCGTATACATTTCATTCACGATATGACGGGGTGAAAAGAGGCTGGGGTGGGTGTGGGTCCGTATCTCTTCACACACGCAAGTAAAGGTCCTATTATCCAGGTTCAGTATCTCTTCACACACACAAGTAAAGGTCCTATTATCCAGGTTCAGCGCTGGTTGACATAGGTATGCTGCCATATTTTGAGCTTTTATAGATCACCGGCAGATTCCCCCATACATTTTCTTTTTATTCAAATTTGTCTGTTGCGTTGTGCTGTGTTTTTATGACATATTTCAATGTTTTCTTCGTATTTTTCCATCTGCCTTTCCTGGGCAGTTTGGGGGGGGGGGGGGGGGGGGGGGGGGGGGGGGGGGGGGTTAATGTAATCCTCTCCTATGTTGATAGAAATACTTGTGAACTGTAGACAACATCGCGGCATGTTCCGGTAATGTACCAAATCTGAGTTGTCATTACCCGCCTGGGTGTCTTGTTGTTGTTGTTGTCTTGTTGTTGTTGCTGTCTTGTTGTCGCTGTTGTCGTCTTGTTGTTGTTGTCTAGAGTATGTTTCACATGTGATCAACAATCAGTCAAAATTAATTATCACCCTTTCAGCTGTCTGCGTTACAGTTTGTTTATTCACCGCCCACCTGAGGGTGGTGAGGGTTAGTGGTGAGATGGGTTCTATTACCTGTCTGCCATAAGACGCATAGTGGACATATAATTGTTACTGCTGTCTGTCATAATACGTTCAGTGGACATAGCTGGTCACTACTGTCTGTCATAAGACGCATTAGTGGACATAATTGTTACTGCTGTCTGCCATAATACGTTCAGTGGACATAGCTGGTCACTACTGTCTGCCATAAGACGCTCAGTGGACATAATTGTTACTGCTGTCTGTCATAATACGTTCAGTGGACATAGCTGGTCACTACTGTCTGTCATAAGACGCATAGTGGACATAATTGTTACTGCTGTCTGTCATAATACGTTCAGTGGACATAGCTGGTCACTACTGTCTGTCGTAATACGTTCAGTGGACATAGCTGGTCACTACTGTCTGTCATAAGACGCATAGTGGACATATTGTTACTGCTGTCTGTCATAATCGTTCAGTGGACATAGCTGGTCACTACTGTCTGTCGTAATACGTTCAGTGGACATAGCTGGTCACTACTGTCTGTCATAAGACGTTCAGTGGACACAGCTGGTCACCGCTGTCTGTCATAATACATTCAGTGGACATAGCTGGTCACTACTGTCTGTCATAAGACGCTCAGTGGACATAGCTGGTCACTACTGTCAGTCATAAGACGCTCAGTGGACATAGCTGGTCACTACTGTCTGTCGTAATACGTTCAGTGGACATAGCTAGTCACTGCTGCCAGTGCCGGACACAGCGGGGACTCTCAGGAATTGAAGGACAGTTTCACATCAGGCGCCACCACTACCAGAGAGTTCCACTGGGTCCAAAATGCTGCCGGTGAGAGGCTTTTACAGCACATTCATGATCATCATTAAAACTGTTTTATACTGTCCACGGAAAGGCAGTTTCAGAATGACAAAAGGTCTTGCGGATTATATAATTGTTCCACGTAGGTCAAATGCTGCCTTATGTATGCAATGCTTAGAATTTATCACACTTTCCATTTCAAATATAGAACAATCCAAGTGTTATCTACTGGAAGATATTAAATTATTATTATGATTATCAATGAAAACA